>BDDC01001556.1:0-24082 GCA_001662425.1 Chlamydomonas sphaeroides
AGTCCGCAAGGCGCATGGGCTCCACATCGCCGAGGGGCCAGCCCAGCCGCGGCAGGATGAGGCAGACCGCGTCAGCGGTGGATGGGGGCGGCGGCTCGGCGTCCCCACCCGCAGCAAGGCGAGCAAGCACAGCGCGAGCCGCCGCCAGCCACGCTGGCGAGATATCACCAAGGAGGGCAGCGAGAGATGCGCGGGCGAAGGCCCAGTCCTGCAGCGGCCCCCAGGAGCCGCCACCAGGGTTGAGCTCGCGCCACACCACTGCCGACCACGGGGCTGCCCGAACCGATTAGTTTCACGGTTGTTGGCCGCCGAGAAGGGGGTTGGGGGTTCGTTGTACATCAACCATTCGCAATTCGCTATAGTCTAGGCGGTCAGGATACAGGATTCTCACTCCTGAGACCCGGGTTCGAGTCCCGGTAGCGAAAAGATTTTGCCCCAGGGCCCTTATAGGGTTCACGGGAATCCGTGGGGTCAAGGGCATGGCGACTGACGCGCTGGGCATCTGCCAAGAGCAGGGGCGGGCGGGCTCACTGCGTGTGTGAGGTATGGGGCCGAAGGTGGCGAGGTGCGCGGCCCCTCCAGGTGCGCCCACCAGGTGCCACTCCAGCTTCTCACCTGCCCTCTGCCCCTCCCCCGACCTCCGTTCCTGTGCCCCTCAGGCGCTCGAGGCGCTGAAGCTGCTGTCGGGGGTGGGCTCTGTCAGCAGCAAGCGGCTGACGCTGTTCGACGCGCTCAGCGGTGAGCGCTGGGCGGCCGGGGCATGGGGGCCGGCCGGGGCATGAGGGGCGGCCGGGTATGGAGGGCGCAGCATGGCCGGCGCCGTGGCCATGCAGGCACGGGCCCTGGCCGCGGTTGGGGCAGGATAGAGCGTGCCAGCGGACACGTATCCCGCCGGGGGCAAGGCCGGGGCGTGGGGGCCAACAGCCACGATGTCACACCTGCACAATGTCACACCTCCACGCGATTACATGGTTACACTCTGCACAGCGTCACGTTTGCACGGTCCGGAGGCACGGGCCCTCGCAGCGGTCCGGGCCGGGCGGGGCCGGGCCGGGCTGGTGCGTGCAGTCCGCAGGGCTGAGGGCTACTCGCGTGCGAACGCAGCAGGGGTGGTCGCAGCCGGGCAGAGTCCATGCAGCCACGGCAGTCGGCGGGGCCCCCAGTGGCGTAGCCAGCGGTCAGCGGTCAGCGGGACTGCGTGGCGGTGCCAGGCAGGACGCCACAGCCGCCGGCTGCCTCGCCGCCGTGCAGCGTCCTCGGCCCCCGACCTCCTCGCCCTGCCTCCCACCCACTCCTCGGCCCCCGACCTCCTCGCCCTGCCTCCCTCCCACTCCTCGTCTCCCTCGTCTCCGCTCCCGCTCCCTCTTCCCACAGGCCGCTTCACGGCCGTCAAGCTGCGCGGCCGCAGCCCCTCCTGCGTGTCGTGCGGGCCGCAGCCCTCCATCACGGCCGCCTCGCTGCCGTCCTACGACTACGTGCTCTTCACAGGGCAGCCGCCGGACGACGGCCCGCCAGAGGTGGGCCGGCCGCCCACGCCGCCGTGTTTACTTGGACCTGCCCTGCGCCCTGCCTGTTGCATGTACAAACACTGTACGCGGTCGCTTTCACAGAACCCCGTACAATCGCCTGAGGCAATCCGGTGACAGGCTGGGCTTATAGCTGACAAACAAGACCATGCGTTCGGAGTTTACTTTGGTGCACCTTACCAACAGTCTATTGGAGTCGACACGCACAATGAGCCGTGCAACGCCATCCTCTACCCATCCGCCGCCACACAGGACCTAAAGCTGCTGGATCCGGGGGCCAGGCTGGCGGCGCGTGACGTGGCGGCGATGATGGGGGCGGCGGCGCCGCCGCCGGACGAGGCAGCGGCAGGGAAAGTGGCGGCGGAAAGCGGCGAGGCGGCGGCGGGCAGCCGAGCAGTGGGCGTTGCAGCAGCCGGCGAAGAGGAGGCGTGCCCGCGGCCGGAGGCGCGCGGCCTACGGCAGCCTGTCTTCCTGGATGTCCGGCCGCAGACGCAGTACGACGTGATGGCGCTGCCGGGTGTCGTACACGTGCCGTTTGAGCGGTTGGAGCAGCGTTTAGCGGAGGTGGTTGCGCTGTGTGGCGGCGCCGGCGCGGAGGAGGGCGCTGCAGGCTGTGCCGGAGCCGCCGGCAGTGGCACCGCGCCCAGCGCTTCCAAGGCGGCCCATGCGTCCGACGGGGGCGAGGGGGCCACCGCGGCCGAGTTGTTGCCGCGGGTGGTGGTGCTGTGCCGCCGCGGCAACAACTCGCAGCGCGCGGCCGCGATGCTGGCGGCGGCGGGCGTCACGGGCGTTCGGGACATGGTCGGCGGCTACCAGGCGTGGGCGCAAGAGGTGGACCCCGACCTGCCGCTGCTGTGAGGGGGATTGGCGGCTTTGGGGTGGAGGGGCTGCCTGGGCTGCCGCTTCTGGGATGCTTGCTGCAGGCTTGCTGAGGGCTAGAGCAAGGGCGAGCGGCCAAGGCAAACGTCGCGTGTTGCAGGACTAGGGGTATGCTGACGGGTGTTGCCGTGGTCTCCGTGGTCTCCCTGAGGCCCGTGGGCTCCACGAGCGGGCTGTGTTACTGGCTGCGGGCTGGAGTCAGAGCAAGGGCGAGGGGCTTGGGTTAGAAGGAAAATCAGGCAAGGGATGCGCTGTGCGGTGCAGCCGCGTCGATGGGACCCGCGTCGAGGTGGCCTGCTTGTGTTTGTGGCCGCCCGTGGGTCGACTGACCGGCCCGCGACACGGCCGGGGCTGCAAAACAAGCAAGCAGCTCCCAGCGGGAGCCAAGTGCGGTGCGGCCCACGAGGCGAGGGCTGTGGTGTGGCTGCGGTAGCCTTGCAGCGAGCAGGCGTCGAGCAGGAGGGGGGTGTGAGTGAGTGTGTTCAAGTGTAAGGTGTGTGCGCGAGGTGCGCCGTGCTGCGGATTGTGGTGCGTTTGTTGTGTTGTGCCTGAAGCAGGTGGGGCTTCTGGGGACGCCTTTGTCTGGAGCCGCAAGCGAGGATGTTGGTTTGCTGTGGCAGTGGAGCGCAGCAGGTGGGACCGGTGGGGCCCGGTGGTGGCTGGTGTCGACGGGGTCGGCGTTGCAGTGGCAGAGCTGGCGGTGTTGCGGCGACCGTGGAGGCAAGTCGATGAAGCCCCGGCCTGCGCGGTCCGGCAACGCCGCCTTGCACCGTACGGTGCTGGGCCATCAACGGGCGCTGCGGCTGGCGCACACGCAGAGACGGCGAGCTTGTGCCTTGTGCGCACGGCAGCCGTATGTGGCTGTTGTGCATCTGGCCAGGCAGGTCAAGTGCTTCAATCGTCAACACTGAACCACCTGCCGACCGCTGCCCGCCTACTCCCCTGGTGCACCAGCGAGCCCTCCGACGATTGAAAGGCCTCGCACAGCTGCCCTGCCGGCTCCCCTTCCCCGCCATCGCGCTATGCCTGGGGCGCCCGGCCAGGCATACCGTACACGTTGTCATTACCGCGTACCCCGTTTGGCTGTCAATATCCGGGCCGGTTCGCGCAGCCGCTTCGCCAGGAATGGGGCGGTCGCGGGCCCCTACAGGAATTCCTGGCCCTGCGGCCCTGCAGGGGCCCTTACGCGCAACGCCACAGTTCCGCATCCCTTCCAAACAGCATCCAGGCAGCACCGATGCCAAAGCCGTGAGCGCCAGGATCACCGACAGACCGTACATAATCATTCCTTCCTGCTGCCCGACCCCTCCTCCTTGCCGCTGCCCGACCCTTCCTCCCTCGTTCCCGCTGCCCCCGGGGGTTCGTGGAGGGAAAGAGGGGGCACCGGGCGAGAGCAGGCGACAAGGGCTGGTGGAGTACGACAGCACAGGTGCATGCAGTGACCTGCTAGAGTTCCTCGCGCGCTACCTGGCATGGCCCTGGCCGAGGCGCGGCAGGGCCACGCCAATGTGCTGTGCCGGGACGGGTACAGGGTCCGGGGTGACCCCCGGGGCCCACCGGCAGGCCGGGGGGTCAGAGGGCCGCGCCCAAGTGCCCAGGGGGTGGCAGTTGTGGCCCACATGGATAGGACTTTCTTACCGTGCTGCCTTCACGTACTTTCGCTTTCTTAGGACGTGTCAGGATCTTCGGGGAGACGTGCCTTGGGCGCTGGCTAGCATGGGGGAAAAGGGGCGCAGTGGCGGTAGCATCATGTGGGGATAAAAGCGGGCAGGCGGGGAGGACGAGGAAACGTGGACTGCCGTGCGCCACGGTCAGCCGGCGGGCGGGCGTGCCGACGGTTGTGGTCGTTGCGCCGTAATGTGAAGGCGGACGGAAGCTGGTTGACGCACCGCTACCCTTGCAAACGTGTATGAGTATTGAATACCTGTACTGGTACACCCATGAGCTATCAAGACCCTGCAGAAGAACCTCGCGAAACGAGCGAACGTTTGGTAACCAAACAGAGTGCAAGCGCCTTAGCAGCAACAGTTCTTTAAATAACGCTATATCATAAGCAGTGACAGATTACCTGCATCAACAGTCAGATGCCTAGCTTTAGGCATCGGCCGCTGCGTTTCGTCACAATGCTACTGCTCCTAATAGCCCTGATAGCCAGCCCGACCCTTGCAGCAAGACAGCTACACGGAAAGGCTTTGGACCAGGTACGCTCGTTGGTCATGCCACCTTCTCAGGCGCCATCAGAGCGCTCGCACTGAGAAGCCCTCACGCTGCCATCCTGCCCCAGGATGCGCTCGGAGACGTCGGCGCTGCGACGCCCGACGACCCCACGCTTTACGCACTTCCGGCGACGGGCACGGTCGAAGGCCCTGCGCTAGCTCCCCTGTACCCCGGCTCGCCGCCGCCCTACGGCTCAGCCGCCAGCCCGGCGCCTGCCTACGGTGCCGTACCCAGCTACGGCGCAGCCGCCAGCCGGCCGCCGACCTACCTGCCACCCCTGAACTTCACCAACGCCACGAGCCCAGGGGCTGCTCCGCGTCCCCACGACGACGTGCAGCCCACCTCTCCACGTGTGGGTCCCGTCTCGTCCCGTCCTGGCCGCGGGCGCAGGCGCAGGCGCGCGCCTGCCCTCTCCCCAGTCACTCGAAGCCACCGGAGGCCCTGCTTTGCTCGTCAGCAGCTAGGCGGCGCTGGGCTTGCAGCCCGCTGCACGCCGCGTACGGTCTGTAGCACGCTGCCGCCAGCGCAGCACACGGAAGGTGGCGCAGGCGCGCTTGCGCTTGGCGCTGGCTGGACGGCACCCCACACGCAGCACACGCCACTGGCAGGGTCCATTGCCTGACCGCCACGCTGACACGCCCTGCCGCCCCTCATCCATCCCGCCAGGTCATCGCGCCCGCCACCGAGCCCGAGTACGACGGGTTCATCATCCGGCCCAGGAGCGATGACGCCAGCCCCGCCGCCGCCGCCGGCGGCGGCAAGGGCGCAGGCCGCTTCACCGCGCAGCAGGCCTCCGGGCTCGCGGCGCTGGGCCTTAAGCAGGAGGAGCTCGAGCCCGTGGGCTCGGCTGGCTGGCTGCTGGCGCCCACGCTGGGCGGCTCGGCCAACCCCACCAAGCCGGCGGCCGGCGCTCGGGCGTCGTCTGGCAAGGGCGACAGCGACGGGCCTGCGCCCGACCTCAAGACCATCATCGCGCGCTTCGCGGCTCAAGGTGCGCGAAGGACACCACACTTCAAATCCGGCCCTGCACAGTGGACGTCCTTCCAGCATCGCAACGTGGCCTCGCGAGTGTCGATCCGCTGATCGATCCGCTATCAACTCGATCCATTCGCCGGTCGATCTAGCTGCCCCCAGCCCTCGGCCAGCAGTCGCCAGCACGCTTCCCCGCTGTCCCCCGCGCATGCTTTCCGCGCCGCCATTTGCAACCAGTTCGTTACTCCCATGGTAAGTCCAGTCCCCCCCGCCATGCAGGCTTTGACGCGGAGCCCAACTACATCATGCGGCCCCTGGCGATCCCCAACGACGCCTCCTGGTCGTCCATCCGGTCCTCCATGGAGCAGATCAAGGCGCCGCAGGCCTGGGACATATCGCAGGGCTCGGACTCGTGAGTGGGACAGCGGCGCCCGCTGCCAGACGCGAGACCCGTAGTCAGCGATCGAGCCGTGGGGCTTGCAAGCGGCTCCTTTGCGCAGGGCTCGGACTCGCGAGGGGCGCAGCGCATCCGCACAGCATCCGCACAGCATACAGCAGCGACAGGGAGGCAGGGCTGCCAGCCAACCCTGCCACACAGGCTGCTGCCGGGGGGTGCACCATGGAGGGTGTCGCGTGTCGCGACTCTCGCACCTGCCACTCCTGCCGGCCTCCCGCACGCGGCCTGCCTGCCCCGCCTACTCCCCCTCCGCCCCTGCCCTCGCCCTTCGGCCGCAGCGTCAAGGTGTGCGTCATTGACACGGGCGTCCAGATGGACCACCCGGACCTGGACGCAAACACGGACATTGTAAGGCGCGCGTTGCCGTTGGGATGGGGGCGTGCTTTGCCGGCCTGCCCCGATGGCCGATGTGCTATGTCAGCTTTCCAGCAGGATCGTCGCTGTCGGGATTGGCGACATCAGCTGAGCAGCAGAAACGTCTTTGTCGGGGTCGCCATAACCGAGGGTGCCACTTAATGCTGCCGCCCCCAGCTCCGTGTCCATGCCTCCACCCTCGCATTCTACCTCCACCCCCACCCCATCTCGCAACCTCTCCACCCATGGCATATCCCCGCATTCCTCTCACCCCGTCTCTCCCTCCCTGCGCAGGCCTACAACGCCCTCCGGCGCGCCCCCACCATCTCGGGCGATGACACGGACGGCCACGGTTCGCACTGCGCGGGTGCGTTGGTACGCAGCTTCGGATGCGTGCGGCGGCGGCGGCGGACGGGTGGCGGCCGAGAAGTCCTGGTTCCCCAGAGGCCGCCGGGCTCCCAGCGCTTGCGTGGGTACCGGCATCTGGGGCTCTCCATCTAGACTATGCCCGGCCCAGCGGGCAACCCAGGCCGTGCCCTTGGTCATGGTTGCCTAACCTAGACTACCCCACCTGCGCCCTGGCCGCAGGTACGATTGGCGCGGTGGGTAACGACGGCCGCGGCATCGCGGGCGTGGCGTGGCGCGTCAAGCTACTCAGCTGCAAGTTCATCACCGGCAACGAGGGCAGCACGACGGACGCCATCCGCTGCATCAAGTGGTGCAGGTGAGGCGGGGTGGAGGGGGGCGGGCCGAGGGAGCAGGGGTCGGGCTGGGTTGGCGCCACCACGCGGCGTGTCACTCGCCGCGGGGCACGTCCCGCCGCCGCCTCTCGCCCACTGCCCCCACTTGCCGTACCCGACATGTCGTACTGTTGTCGTCGTACAGGGATCAGGGCGCCAAGATCACGTCCAACTCGTGGGGCTCAAACGCGCAGCCGCCCAGGGCGCTCCTGGACGAGATCCGCGCCAGCCAGGACGCCGGCGGCCTGTTTGTCGCCGCTGCGGGTGCGTGCCCTGATCGTGCTCACGGCACAGACCGCATCTAGCTGAGCAGTGCCTGCCATGATTTGCCATTATGCGCCGCGATAACAACAATCCCTTCCAGTCGCAACATTTTATCTAATGCAATGTGGTCATCCCCGATTCCATCGCAGGCAACGAGAACCTAGACCTGGACCGCTACTGGAACTCGCCCGGCGGCATCGACATGCCCGCCGTCATCACGGTTGGCCACGTCGACGGCTCCGACCGCCGCGCCTCCACCTCCAACTACGGCCGGACCAGTGTGCACCTGTTTGCGCCAGGCACAAACATCTACTCAACCGTGCCAACTAACTCGTACGCGCGCTACACTGGAACATCCATGGCCGCGCCGCACGTGACGGGTGAGAGATGGAGCATGTCTTGCCTCGGCTACGCGCATCTCGCGTGCGATTGGTAGTTGAGATTGCGTAGCAGAACATGACCTCGCCGTGGGGCCGCCGTGGCGAGGCGCCTCACGCAGCGGCTGAGCCAGGGAGCGGCGGCAGGTGGTGCGGCGTCAGCCCGCGGCGGCCAGCGCTCAACAGGCTCCCAACGCAGCAGTTCCCCCCCAGCCCATGGCTACGGAGTCCGTACTTGCGTACGAAGTAGCCCACGCAATCGCCCATGTGACCCTGCCGCTCCATGTCTTTCCCGCCTCCCCTTTTTTGCGCGCAGGCGCCGTCGCCGTGCTGTGGGCGCACAAGCCCAGCGCCACCGCCGCCCAGATCAAGGACGCCCTGCTGCGGGGAGTGGACGTTGTGCCGGGCGCCGCCAACAGCATCACCGGGGTGCGTTGCTCACCGTTGCCAGTGTCAGACAGGTTGCTTTCATACAACTTTGACGCATGATCCTTTAAGCAGCATCCCGCGCCTCGAGCCACACCACCGGCATACGCGGCTGGTGTACCCCCGTGAGAGGGGCACGCGTGGAAGTGCGGGGGAGGGAGGGGCGTGCGGAAGCGCTGGCTCGCTCGTGTCCGCCCCCACCGCCCATTGGCTCGTCCCGGCCAGTGGTCCGCTGCCCCTGGGCCTCATGGCTGGGCTTCACGGCCCTTCCAGCGCCCCTGTCTGCCTGGCTCCCGCCCATGACACCGCGTCACTCGGCGCCAGCAACTGCCCCACGCGAGAGCCGCGGCCAAGCCGCGCTCCCGGGCCAGCCCACGCTGCCATGCCATACCGTGCCACCCCACCCCACCCCGCCCCACCCCGCCCCATCCCAAACCATTCCACCCCAGGGCCGGCTCAACGTGTTCAAGAGTCTGCAGCTGCTGGGGGCCGGCGACGGAGGCGACGGCGGCGGCGGCGGCGGCGGCGGCGGCGGCGGCGGTGGCGGCGGCGGCGGTGGAGGCGGCGGCGGTGGAGGCGGCGGCAACCCAGGTGTGCTTCGCCCCCCTCAACCCCCGCCCCACCGGGACCTTAGTCGCTGCGCTCACAACCCCCTCGCAACCCCTACCCAGCAAACACGGCCCCAGCCACCACCGCTTGCCGACAGCCCTCATGCGGCGACATGTGTTCATAGTAAGCAACATATAATCAACATATACCCGACACGCGAAGCCCTGGGGGATTGGCTTGTTAGCCGTGCGACAGGGCAGGCAGGGATGCGGCCGAGAGCGGTGCACCAGTGCGGGAGCGAAGCCCAAACGCCGCCATAAGCAGGTTCGACATCCCGGCCCGTCTCATATGCGTGCGACCTGTGGCCGCGACCCACCCGCCCCCAACCTCCCCCAGGCCCCTATGGCTGCCGGGCTCGGCCCCAGCCGCCGCCAGTGTGGCTGCTCGCCCCTGACCCACCCAGCAAGTCTGCCGCTTTTCACTCGGCCGACCCTCCGCCCTGCCCCCACAGCTCTCCCCGCCTGCCCCGCCACCATTGGCGCCTACCGCTTCACAGCGCGCAAGGACTCGCCCGGCAACGATATTGTGTGCCAAGACGTGGAGCCGGGCACCACCGTGGCCAGCCTGGCGCAGCTGTGCGTTGCCACGCCGGGTTGCGTGGCGTTCAACTTCTTCACCTCCTCGGACTCGGGCTGGCCGCGAACGTACTGCCTGAAGAGCCGCGTGGAGACGCCGCTGGTCGACTACCCCGACTGGGTGGTGGTGGATTCGTGCACCGGCATCTACACGCGAGGTGGGCTGAGGGCAGGAGCCGAGGAGGCGCCCCGGGGGGCCGGGCAGGCAAAGGCCGCCAGGCGCTTGACGGGGAGGTGGGCGCCAGGCGCTGGGCGTGTGGCCGAGGGGTCGCTCGCGACGTGCGCTGGCTGCGGCGGATTAGCCGGGGGCCTTGCGCGTGCGGGCGTCAAGGGAGCTAGCCGCGCCGGCGCGGGCGAACATGACCCGTTGGGCAGCGCGCGCCGGCTGCGGCAGGATCTAGGATCCAGGATCCGTCAGGATTTGTCTCGTCGGCGCCGCAAGAGCAGCACACGGGCCCAGCTGTCGTGTGCGCCGCCGCTCACTCCCAACCCCAACCCCAACCCAGACCCCCACCCCCTTCCCCTGCGCTCTGCCCCCCCTTGCAGCTACCTCGCAGCCCCCAGGTGGGTAGCATCATTGGGAGGGGGGAGGGAGGGCAGGGAAGGCGGCGCTGGGCTGCCGCGCCTCAATCCAATCCAGGGCTGCAAAACGGAGGCTTGGGCAGCCCGCTGCCTGCGTGCTCACCGCCTAACCTGCTCTTGCCGCACAGAGTTGCGCACAAGCCTTGCAGCGCCCAACAAGCCATCGCTGCCCCCAGCGCTCCTCACCTGCCCAGCCTCCATGGCCGGCGGCCTCCACTCCGCAACGTGGGCTCCTTCCGGGCCCAACGAGACCTATCAACCGACTGACTGACCGCACGCCCGCTCCGCCCTGCCCCCGCAGCGCTGCCCACCTGCCCCGCCACCGTGGGCGCCTACCGCTTCACGGCACGCAAGGACTCGCCCGGTAACGACCTCGCCTGCTACCAGGTCACCGCCGGCACCACCGTCGACAGCATCGCGCAGGCCTGCACCGCCACACTGGGCTGCGTGGCCTTCAGCTTCTTCGCCTCCTCGCCCACGGGCTGGCCGCGCATCTTTTGCCTCAAGATCCGCGTGGAGACGCCGCTGGCCGACTTCCCCGACTGGGTGACGGTGGACTCGTGCACGGGCCTCTACGCTCGAGGTGGGGGGATGGCGTGTGGGGAGGACTGAGCGCCTAGGGCGCCAGGACCCTGACGGGGCGCTGCTGTGCCGGCGCTGCTGTGTCGGCGCTGCTGTGCTGCAGCGGCGCGCGGGGAAGGCTGAGCGCGGAGGTCGCATTCGGCGAGATGGTGCAGTGAGCTTAGGCGACGACATGGCCGCAGCCGCCCGCTGCTGGCCCAGCCGGACGCATGCTGCTGCCCCGCCCCATCCGCTGCCCTAACCGCTGCCCTAACCGCCGCCCCAAACGCCGCCCTAACCGCCGCCCCACCCGCCGCCCCATCTGCCCCTCTCCGCAGCTGCGCCGAGCTCTCCGCCGCCGGCCGTGGTTGACGGCGCCATGGGTGAGTGGGGCCCCCTGGGTTGGGACATGCGGCGCTGCACTCCATCGCGGAGCTGGGCCCAGGCGCCCACACGCGGTTGCGACAGAGCCGCCGGCCCGCCCCGAGTAGGCAGGCTCGGACGGGGCCCTGCCTCACATCGCGCTGCGCCGGCGCCAACGTGCGGGTCATCCCGTCGCCCCACTGTGACACACATGAAGCTATGCAAGCTACGATTATGTTTCTGGTAGCAATAGGTCACAACATGTTACCGATATCGCGCTGCCGCTCCGCTCGCAGGCGCGCCCTGGGCCTGCTACGACGGAATCGACATGGCGGGCGAGGACATCGGCGACTTGTGGACGCCCGACCGCACCGCCTGCCGCACCGCCTGCTACCGCAACAGAGAGTGAGTCGGGCGGAGTGGGCTGGCGGGCGTGTGGGTCTGTGGGCGACGGCCTTGCCTTTCGAAACGTTGTGGACAAAGCCCCGGCATGCTGGCACACGGCGTCGGTAGCGCCTCCGAGGTGCCTTTGCTGCGGTGGGCCTGGACGCGGCCAGGACTGGCCGGCACGCGGCGCCGGCCCTGGCGCTTGCGCCAGCTGGCTTGGCTGGTTGCTCTCGGCTCGGATGGGTCCCCTGACGAGATCGCGCGTGCGTCTCCTTGCCCGCGCAGCTGCGTCTTTTCCGTGCGCACCACCGACGGCTGGTGCTACTTGAAGCGGGACCCGCTCAACGGACCCAACGGCGACAACGGCCCCAGCTCTGGCGTCGACCAGACCTGCTGGATGCGAGCCAATTTTGGTGAGAGGAAGGGGTGTCTTGGCCGGCGCTCACAATGTCAACAGCTGCTGCATCTAGCAACATGGCCAGAGCCGTTGGAAGCGCACCCCCTGTGCCCTGTTCTTGCCGCCCCACTCGTCAACCCTCTCTCATGCCGCGCTCACCCAACAGGCAAGTTCAACTGCATCAGCGGCTGGGACGTCAACGGCGACAACCTGGGCACCAGCAGGTACGTGCTGTGTGGCATGATACACATTGATAGTAACACATTTATAGTCACAGTGCATAGTATACTATTATATTAATGATGTACAATTGAACTGTGTTTTGTGGCAGTCGACATCGATGGCGACAGACAACCTGGGCACCAACAGGAGCGTGAACGGGGCGGTGCCAGCGGGGCGGAGGCGGGGAGGACCCAGCTGGCTTCATCAGCGGCGGTCCGTCACGGCATCGGGCGGGGTTGCAGGACGTGTTTTGGGGTACCGTATGTGGCGGCCCGCATAAATGGGAGCGGCACGTCGACGCCGCCTCATCCTCCCCTCCCCGCACCTCGCACTGTCATTGCGCTCTGCGGTCTGCTACTCACACGGCAACCCAACCCATCCTCTTGCCCTTTCCATCCCCTCGCAACCTTCCCCCCCGACCGCAGCTGCTTCGCCACCTACGCCGGCCTGTCGGTGCAGCAATGCGCCGCCGCCTGCCAGAACAGCACCACCTGCTTCTTCTTTCTGTCGCTCAACGACGGCCGCTGCGTGCTCAAGCAGCGAGCCATGCGCGGCCGCTGCGGCCTAACGCAGCCGTCGGGCGGCATCGCACGGGCGTGCTTCCAGGTGCTCGCGTAGGTGCAGCGAGTTGCACGGGAGGTCTCACCGCTCGGGATCTTCCCTGTACGTCGCGTGGGTGTACGGCAGGACAATAGGCCGTACGGCAGGGCGCTTTGGGCTGCACCGCAAGTGCGGTACGCGGTGCACGCACGGCCAGCGCAGCGCCGTACGGCGGAGCGCATGGTGTGCGCGCCTGTGTGGCGCCCCGCCGGCGGCAACACACGCAGCAGCCGCGGACCCCTGGGTCGGCAGGATGGCGGCTGTTGTCGCGCCGCGCGGCGCAGCCGAGGGATGAGGGCCGAGGGGCTCCGGTGCGCTGCCGGCTGGGCCAGCGCCCGCAGTGCGCCGCTGCTCTGCATGACACTGCATTTCATGTTCCAGCAGCAATGCTGCTAGCACTTGCGCGCTGACAGGAGGGCGTCACGCTTCACGACGCCTGCAGTCGCGCGCTTCATCATCGCTAGCAGCAGCATAGCTTCATGAGCGCTGTCCGCCGTGTTATAGATAGTCAGTGACCCGCATTCATGTGTAGGCTGTGTCAGGCGCAGCTAGGGGCGGTCGCGCAGTCGCGAGTGGCGTCCATCCGTGGGCATGGACGGATCAGAGCGAGAGAGTGCGTGCATGCCGTACTGCCCTGGCTAGAGGTACTGCCGTACGGCAGAGTTACAGCAGGGTTACGGCACGTCATATCGCTCCCATGCCGGGGGCATGATGCCGGGGATCGCTGCTGGGGGCGTGCGGGTCCGGGGCTCTCATGAGCTGCGGCTCACACGGCGTACGGCGTACGGTGTACGGCGTACTGCAGACCCATGGGACGACCTGCCCTCGGCAGGGGCCGGGTCGTCGCGCTGTGTTATCGGACCTCCATTGGCCCACCGCCATCGGACGCGCATGCGTGCAATGGACTTGTGTGACTGTTAATATGCTGTGTGATGCGTGTATTGAAGCGTGTCTCGAGCGTGTGCCGCGCGTGTGAGGGAGCACATCGGTGCGGTTGCAGGTGGGTCTGTGTTTGACTTTGTGGGGCCGAAGTAGATGTAGAATGTCGCCCCGCACGCGGCGCGCCCCGTGTTGGTGGCGTGGGTTGTTGGGGAATGGGCGCGTGGCGCACGAGGCGCGGCGGGGGCAGGCCACAGCCACTGGCGTGGGTGCCGCAGTCTGGCGGCTAGGCCATGCGGGGCGCTGCCGTTGCTTCCGTCGGTTGTGTGTGGTTACAGGCCGCGCTCCATCGGTCGATGTGAAGTCCGCAGGCCACGGGACGGTGCTAGGATCCGCTGGTGGGGGCTACATAGGTTGTAAACGTGGCCACCGTCAGGCCGCCGATCGCTTGTGGCTCGCGTCCATAGCAGTCCCAGACTACGCAGGAGATATCGATAACTTCACATTTTCGCAGGTTACAGGTATTCCTACTTTGACTTCGTTTTAACTTATCATAGCCTCCGTGTCCAAACTGCCCGGCCGCGCCTCCCTTGCCTGCGTACCCCAGCGGCCATGCCCTCGCGCGGCCGGCCCGCGCAGTAAGCACCCCCGCCCCCTGCGCACCCGAGCGGCCCCCTGCGCGGGGGTTCAGGGGGCACGGGCAGGGGAGCCCCCAACCGTCGTCCCATCCTGAGGGGAGCTTCTCCCCACCCCCCTCCCCGAGTAGGCAGCTGGCCTACGTCGCTGCCACACAGCCCCGGTACGCGAGCGCAGCCCCCGGGGCGTGCCGCTTGGCGCAAGGCTGCATCTGACACCAAAGTCTCCAGCCAGGCATGCCACCGCCACTGCCCTGGCGCCGGGCGGAGGCAGCTGCGGCGCATGGCACGGCGCAGCAGCTCGGGGCGCAGGGGGGGGGCAGCTCGGGGCGCTGATCGTTGTAGAAAGGAGAGGGCGAGGACGCGCCACGCAATACGCCGCGCGGCTCTGACGACCAGAGCGCCGGCGCGCTGACTCGCTGCGCGAGGCGGCTGGGAGGCGGCAGCGGCAGCGCGCCGCGCGGCGCAGCCGTCGGGGGTGAGAGGCTGACGGCATAGCTCAGCGCAGCTGTGCGTGCCCACGACGCAGCGCCGCCCGGCGCGCGATGCGCGCACAGTTGCGCGCCGCTCGGGGGCGCTTCCTGCGGCGACAAGCTCAGGTATGCCGCACAGCCGCACTCCTGTCTTCGGCCTTGTGGCCTGCCTGCCGTCACCTTTCATCCCAGACTACGCAGGAGATATCAATGAATTCACGTTTACGCAGGTTACAGATATTCCTCCTTTGACTTCGTCCGAGCTTGTAATAAGCTGCCTCACGGGCGGCCCTCGCGGCAATGGTGCGTTGCAGCAGGTGTCTCCCCGCTGGTTGTACAGCACAGCGAGGTCTCGACAAGTGACGGGGGCGGCCGCAACCCGCGGCCTCACCCTGGTGCGATGAATGGATGCACTGCCCCACGCCGGGCCAAAGGCGGGCGGGCGTCCTCCCACTCCCCCTCCCCACTTCCGCCCCCCTACACAACGCCAGCCAGAAAGCAGCGCTCGGGCGCCGCATGCTGTGTGAGTCGTCCGTTCGCCGAGCCAGCCCAGCCGTTGGGTGATAATTAAAAGCCCCCCGCTGCCCCCGCTTGCGCCCCGCCTTCCTCCGTCCCCCATACCCGCCCTCCCTGCCGGTCTCCCTTGCCTCCCTCCACGCCTCCCTGTCCCCTTGCCTCCCTCCACGCCTCCCTGCCTGCCGCTGCGGTTCCTCAGGGCATGCGCCCCCCTCACCGCCATGATGCAGGGCCCCCCCGCAGGTATGTGTGCCCCAGGGAGGGAGGGCGCCTCATGCTCGGCGCGCAGCGGCAGGCAGCGACCCGCCCGCCCAGCGCGCAGGCGAGCCGGCGCCCCTACGGCCGCCGCCGCCGCCGCCGCCGCCGCCGGGCATGTGCGCAGCAGCCAGCACCCGCCCGGCAGCGCCACGCGGCCGCCGTCCGTGTGCGCCTGGCCGCCTATGCGCACCCGCCAGTGCAGCCGCCCACCCGGGGGATGCTGCTGGGGAGCAGCCCCCTTCGGGCTGTTGGCGCTGCCGCCCTGTTCCCACTTTTTCCCCCACACGCCCCACACACGCAATGGCAGCGCAGCCAAGCCCGGCTCTCACCAGCGGGGCAGCTAGGCCGGGCGGCCGGCCGGCCAAGCCGACGGCGCCGTGCGTCTTCGCCGGGGGGATCAGCAGCCGGCCGCTTGGATGCACACGCACCCACACCGCAAGGCACACATGCAAGGCAACACGCCGCAAGGTGGGCTCTGGGGCCGTCCATGACGCCCGCATGCCGACACACCAGACACAGACAACCCTCGAAAATGAACACAGACACCCAGACACCCCTCGAAAATGAACACTGACACCCAGACACCCAGACACACAACCCAGGGCGTGCCGCGCGCGGCGTGTTACGTGACTTGTAAGTAAGCACACACGTTGGCCTCCAGGCAATCGCACACCCGCGCGCACCAACTCGGCCGCCGACGCTGCGGGGCTGGCTGCGTCCGCACCGCGGCGCCGCCAAACGCAACCACCCACGCGGTTGCAGAGGAGTCCAAGCGTATGCATACCCGTCGCATGCATTTGGGCCGAGGGCCGAGCAATCCAGCGGCAAGGCAACGGGCCACCTGGCCACCTGGCTATCCAACAACCGTCCGACTACTGTTCCAATAATGCGTCTTGGGTATGTGGGCACCGGGTCGGGTAGCCCTCCCTCCCCCCCGGGCAGCCGCCCGCCCATGCATTGTACGGCATCGGAAGTAGGGCGGCGGCCAGCGGACCGGACCGGACCGCCGCCGCTGTGGTGCTGCGCCCTGCACAGGAAGCCAGGCACAAGAGGGGCCACGCGCTCCCACGCCAGGCCGCATTCCATGCCCTAGCACATGCACACAGGCACACACGGCGCGTCAAAGATACCGTGGCCCAGCTCCGCTGGAAGATAGCAGCGCGCGGCGCGCCGCCGGCCGAGTGCTGCGGCCGCCAGCGCGGGCCCCGGTGCCGCCGCTGCTGTGGCTGGCGCCCTGCGTGCGCCCCCCCGCGCTACCGCCGCCAACCCAGCACCCCCGGGCCCCATGTCTCGCCCTGCGCCTCCGTCTCCGGCTCCGCCTCCGTCGTCGCCGCCGCAGTCATCAGCGGCGCCGTCACAGTCGCCGTCGGCGACTCGGACACCGACACCGACGCGCGCTCCGCCGTCGCCGGCGGCGACGCCGTCCCCCGCGCCGCCGTCGCCGTCGCCACGCCGCCGCCGCCACCACCACCAGCTGCCGCCGCAGCCGCGGCGCCGTCAGTGACCGCCTGCGTCGCGACGTCCGTTGACGCCATGGACAACCTCGAAGGCCGCCTCATCCCACCCAAGACCCCCGGCATTGCCGCCCGCGACGGCGACGGCGCCGCTACCAGGGGAGCCACTGCCGAAGCGCCGCTGGCGGAGCCGCTGCTGAGGGCCCGCCGCGGGAGGCCGGTGTCGCCGGCTGCCACCGCACGCCAGGGCTGGCGGCGCGAGCGGCCGGCGGCGGCGGTCGGGCCTGGCGGCGGCAGCGGCGCCAGGCCGGCGGCCGTGGCGAAGGCGGCTGCCAAGGTGCCGGATCCGCTGGGTCCGCTGCCGCTGAGCAGGGGGCTCGCGGTGGCCATGCCTATCGCCACTTGCGTCTGAGGGGGGGCGGCGGGGTTGGGGTTGTGGGGAGACGGACGTGAGCCCAGGGTTCGTGCCGGGCCCTTGGCTGCGACATGCTCTGGGCACGGTCAACCGTCCTGCCCTATCGACCGTCCCCCGTCGCCCTACCCCAGCCGTGACCCCGGTTGCCGGAGCGGCGCCGCCAGCACCGTTGACACGCCGACGCGCCAAACCCTGGCGTGCCTCCCCATTCTCCCCCGCCGCCCCCTGCCGCCCTGCTGACCTGATGCAGCAGCGCCGCCAGCTCCTTAGCGACCTCCGCCGCAGCGGGCCGTCGCAGCGGGTCGTGCTCCTGACAGTACCGGGACGGCGGCGGCAGGCAGGCAGGCAGGCAGGCAGGGCGCTCAGAAGTTCAAGGAGGATCTGGGAGCGTTGGTCACACCTCGTGTGCCGTGCGCGGCTCTCGAGGCATGCACGCAACTTGCCCTCCTCCCCCCCGCCTCCCTCACCCAGCACGACTCCACCAGCGACCGCAGCCGCGGAGGGCAGCGGTCGGGCGGCACCGCAGCCAACGGCAGCCGCTCGCCGCGGATGGCCACTGCTCAGGGGGGCAGGGCAGCTCTTCTTCAGCAGCATGCGGTTGTTGTGTAGTTTGACCATAAGAAAACACAACCCACTTGCACTTGCATCTAGGAGCTTCGCATCAATGGTGAGGAAGGCTTTGGGGTTGGGTACCACACAGCTCGCGGAGGTGGACTCAGTACCGCCCAGACCGCCGGCCTGCGCAGCCCAGTGGCCGTCGGCAGGCTCCGCCCCGAATGCCGCGCCTCCCTGGCCCAGGTTTTGCAAGACCGATGGAAAAAGAAAGCAACACCCGTGTGCGTGTGTCCCCCTCCCCCGCCGGGCACCCCTCCCCTCTTCCTCACCCGGGACGCCGACCTGCACCCTGGGCCGCCCAGGGCTGCTGTGTGTGCTTTGTGTTTTGTGTTCCCCTCCCCCCCGCGTGGGCCCCCCTCCTCCTCACCCGCGACCCCGATCTGCACCATCGGCCGCCCCGACCAGGGCCGCTGCCCCGCCAGCATCTCCCACAGCAGGCAGCCCAGCGCCCACATATCCTGGCAGGGGAGCGGCCGGGGGAAACGGATGGGGAAAGGGGTTGGGTTTGACACGCTCGGGGGCAGGCGCGGGAGGCTCCGAATCGAGCTCCGCATCGCCGAGTGCGGACCTACACCCCGTACCAGCAGTGCCTCACAGCCGTCTCTCATCACTCAGACAGCGTTGGGCACGCTGCCCCTCGCTCGCTTCTATACACGCAAGCTCCGAGGCCCCTCCCTCCCGCCCACCCCCGTCCCTCCTCCGGGGGGCCCCGCTCTCACCACCCGGTCCGTGATGGGCACGCTGCCGCGGGCGGTGGGCTGGGGCGCCTCGGGCAGCGCCGCCTCCCCCGCAGCCGCCGCAAAGAGCTCGGGGGCCATGTAGGCGGCCTGGGGGTGGGTCAGGGAGGGGGCGGCGGGGTGAATGCGGAGCATGAGCCAGGGTTTGGCACGGCACGTGTGCCGCCGCCGGGGCGGGAGCCATGTAGGCTCGGTACTCAAGGGGCCGGTGGTTTTGGCACTCTGGTGCCCTGATGCAATGTGATGCGATGTGATGCCTTCGCGAAGTTCGTTTTGACACACACACCCCTGCCACTCGCTGCGTCCGCCACTCCCCCGACCCACCGTGCCCACGTCCGGGTTGCGCGTGCGCAGCGTGTTGTCTCGTAGCCGGCTGAGCCCAAAGTCCTGTGAGGGCAGGGGGGCAGGCACAGGGTCATAGCAGGGTCCGGAGAAAGCAGCGGTGCGCGCGGTATAGTCCAGCGGGCGGCCGTTGGGAGAGAGGAGTGATGCGCGCGGGTGCTGCAGGGTTGGGAGAGGCGCGTGGTGCGCGCGGCGGGGCTGACGACGGCGACGGGCGTAGGCGGGGGCGACGGCGGCGGTGGCGTACCCGTGCACCTGGCACGCGGCCTCGGCCCTGGCCCCCGATCCCACCCTCCCCCCACCCCCCGATTCCAAAGCCCCCTCTCCCCAAGACCTAGAGCCAGCCTGCCCCGGTCCCTGCGGGGGCGGTGGCGGCGGCGCCGCCGCGTTCGCCGGGCATGCGGCCTCGCCCCCTGCAGCCCGCCCTGCCGCGTGTGTTGTCAGATCACACATGCACGGCATCCCGTCCGGCACGCACGCACGGCCGCACGGCCGCACGCACGGCCGGACGCACGGCCGGACGTGTACGGCAAAACGCACCGCCAGCTTGGCTGTAGGCAGGGGGGAGCCGGGTTCGTTGACCAGCACGTTGCCGGGCTTGAGGTCTGGGCGGGAGGGGAGGAAGGGTCGGAGGTTGGTTTCTGGTCAAGATACGGAAGGTAAAACCAAACCAACACCGGCTGCGGTCTGTCTGGGGGCACGGTGCTCCGTAGGATACTGCGGAAGCCCGCGCTGAGCTGCTGTGCGCTGAGCTGCGGAGGGCGGTGCCTGGCGCGCTAATGGCGCCGCACACACTGGTGGTACTCTATTTCGGCCCTAAAAGTTGGAACACACAATGTAACACTCGAACACACACATTATTACGAACACACCATGTTCCGCGTGGCATAGACATGTCCGACGCCAGGTAACTTATACACTGGTACGCGGGCAGGGCGGGCTGGGGGCCTCGGTCTCGCAAGGCGGCGCTGGGTTTCGTTTCCCGCACCGGCGCTGGGTTTCGTTTCCCGCACCGGCGCACCTAAACGCATCCCTCCTTGCTACGCATGACCGACGCGTCACCAACCCAGGGCGTGCCGCGCGGGTCGTGCTTATGACATGTTACCTATTTCTGAACACATGGTTCCGCGTGCGTGTTACTCTGCTGCTTTCCTAGACAATGAACACACGACCCCGCACCTCGGGGCACGAGGGTGGGGACCAAGGGCTCACACGCCGCAGCGGTCACGCTGCCGTGCGCGCTGCCTCGCCCCCTGGCCCCGCTTTACCACCACCACACACAGGGCGTGCTGTGCCGCGTGTGGGGTTCTGTTCTACCTAACACTGGAACAAGCGTTCCCCCGCCCCACCTCGGTGCACGATGGTGGGGTGCAGGTACGCCAGCGCCCGCGCCACCTGCACCCCCACGTGCAGCACCTGGGGGGCAGGCGGGAGGGAAGGAGGGGTTTGGGCAGGGCGGCGAGGGAGGGCAAGGGCGCGCACATGGGTTTCAAGGGAGCGCCCGGCGGCACGGGCACGTCCAGCCAGCGGCATGCGCTCCCAGCACCTGCAGCAGATACGTGCGAGGACGCTGCCGCTTGCGCCCCCTGGCAGCAACAGGCGGCTCAGGACGCGTGTGTGTATGCGGCCGTGTGTGCGGAGCAGTACTCTGCCCGCCCCATGGCTGCCCGCCCCATGGCTGCCGCCCCTGGCTGTCGCCCCATGGCTGCCCGCCCATGGCCGCGGCTCACCGTCACCAGCGGCAGCAGGCGGCCGCGTGTGCCGTACAGCAGTCGGTCCAGGGAGGAGTCCATCAGCTCCATCACCAGGCACACGCGGGGCGGCCTGGGGATTGGGGTTTGGGGTTGACATGCCGGGTGTGGGTTGTGCTGTGGATGTGGGTGCGGATGCCAGCCGCTATGGTCGGCTGCCGGCGGCCGCACGAGTTTGGGGTGGCCTCAATCACCACAACACGTCAGACATCACAATAAGTACCGACTATGTAACGATTATTCAATGATGCGATGGCGAAGCCCACCTGAGGCTGGCCGCCAGCAGCCGCACGATGTTGGGGTGGCAGCAGCGCGCCAGCACCTCCACCTGCGGGCACAGCCCACGGGGCAGCACCGCTCAGCGCCAACCACCCACTAGCCACCACCCACTGTGAGCCGACAGGCGGGCCGCCCCGCGCAGCCAGCCTGCCGCCCAGCCCCTCCGGTTCGCTGCATACGGCGGCGGCGGCGGCGGCTGCCGGGCACCCCAAGCACCTCCTGCAGGAAGCTCCTCGCAATGGGGCCCATCTCCGCCATCGCCGCGCCGTCGTCCGCGGGCGGCTGCGGCGCCGCCGCCGCGTCGGCCTGGCCAGGAGCGTCGCCGCCGCCGCCGCCGCCGCCGTCGGCGGCGGCGGGCTCCCCTGCAGCTCCTGCTGCCGCCGCGGCGGCCCCTTCCCGGCCGCCGTCGTGTTTGGGTCTGACGTCAGCGGGCGCATCCGCCACCGGCGGCCCACGTGCCGCGCCGGCGGCAGCTGCGCCGCTGTCCCGCCGGACGATGAGGACGGCCCCGGCGGCGGCGGCGCCGTCGCTGCCGTCGCCGCCGGGACCGAGCGTGCTCTCGTACAGCTGCCACGCCAGGCCGGGGCTTGGTCCATCCGCCGCCGCGACGGCGGCGGCGGCGCCGCCGTCAGCCGCTGGCGCCGCTGGCGGCGGCGATACTGGCGCGCTGGGGCCGGACCGAATGGCCAGGGCCATTCTCGCCACCAGGCCGCCGCCACTGCCAGAGCCCATAGTGCTCTCATACGTACACCAAGCAGCGGCGGCTGGCGGCGGCGGCGGCGGCGGCACCGCCAACGCAGACGCCGCCGGAGCCTGCGACCCAGCGCTGCCGCCGCCAGCGGCGGCGGCTTCGCTGGCGGCGCCGCCAGCGCCGCCAGTGCTCTGACATAGCTGCCAGTCTGGCGGCGAGGTCTCGTCCGGCGCGAAAGGCACCGACGGCGACCGTGGCCGCGAAGGCGACGACGGCAGCGGCGGCGGCGGCGGCGGCGCCTGTCGTGCTTGGGACATGAGGCCGTCGTTCAAAAGCTTGACCGCCACACGACGGCCGTTCCACGTACCCTCCACCACCTGTAAGGCCATGCATCGCAGGAATGTGTGTTCCAGTGTTAGGTAGAACAGAACCCCACACGCGGCACGTCACGCCCCGGAGTGTACGGCCGATACGTTACCGTACGGTACGGCATCAGCGGCACGTTACGTGGTCGCTCATGCAAAACACGCCGGCGCCGCCGCCCGCCCGAGAGCTGCCTGCCCCCAGCCCCGCTAGCCGCAGCGAGCCGCGAGCCGCTCTGCCGCCGCGCCAGCTTCTTCGGTGGATGAGCAACGGGTTGAAGGTAACAGAAGATGACACAGCTTCGAATGAGGTAAAGTTTGATATATACGGCACCGTTCGCACCTTTCCGAACGAGCCCTTGCCACGGACTGTGGTCGAGAGGACCACCTCGCCGCCGCCGGCCCGCCCGCTGACGGTGCCGCCGCCGTCGCCACCGCCAGGGCTGCCGCCGTCGACGCTGCCAGTGCCGCCGCCGTCGTCGCCGCTTGCTGCGACGGTGACGTTGGTCGACAGCAGCGCCGCCAGCGGCGTGCCGGCGGTCACGGGCACCAGCGCGGCGGCGGCCTCCTGCTGGTCCTCCTGAGTGACTGTCATGCAGGGAGGAGGGAGGCCAACACAGCACAGGAGGGCAGCTTGCATATCTACACGATAAAGCCATATGGCTACGTTCAAGTATGCACAAAAGTCACAACGCCGTCCTATACCGTATGCTAGCCACGATTGTGCTCAGCTCGGCAATCGAAAGCAACGCGAGCCTCGCTCACCCCAGAATTCATCCAGTGCGATGCGCCGAGCGCTGGCAGTCATGCGCGGCGACATGCCGGCGTAGTCCTCGTTCGTGTCGTACGTTGCGTACGTCAGCGCCGTGATCGTACCGGCGACCGAGTCGCCGCCGCCGCAAGCCGTGCGCTCGCTCCCCGCCACCGTCGACAGCGCGCCGCCGCCGCTGATGCAGTACCCGCCCTGCGTGGACCGCGGCGTCGCCGGCGGCTCGAGCCCGTCCAGCGACGGTTGGTGGCGGTTGGCGGTTGACGGTTGGCGGCTGGCGCCGGACGGCTGCCGGCAGGCCGCCAAGTGCGACGGCGCGCGGCCGTCCGGCGAGAAGCGTGAGCTGCGGGAGGGGCGGCGGCAGAGGGGCGGCAAGGACGGAGGGAGTGACCCACACCACACGAACCTCCGGGCTTACGAGGCGCGGGAGGAGAGCACCCAGGAGCCCTTGCCTAGCCGCGAAAGGAGGCGGTCACGGGCGCGCAGACGCAGCCGGACTGCGCGGCGGTCACTGCTGCGCGTGCTGCGCCCCCCGGCGCGTGCTGCGCCCCCCGGCCAGCATTCGACGGCGCAACGAACCAACGAACCAACCAACCAACCAACCAACCAACCAACCCACCAACCAACCCACTAACCAACCAACCAACCAACCAACCGTCACCACAGCAACCGACCCGCCCCATCGCCGCGCCAGCGCCAGCGCCTTGCCTGGCGGGCCCCGACGCGGTCACGGTTGCGAAGGGCGACGCCAGGGCCGCCTCCTCGTCGCTCTTCCGGCCCTTGCCGCCGCAGCTGCCGGCCTTGTGCAGTGGCGGCGGGCCGCCCCCGGCCGCCTGCTCCGCGACGCCCTCGGCTCCTCCCGCGACGCCGCGCTGCCGCCGCAGCGCAAACAGCGCGACGGCGGCCAGCAGCGCAACCACCGCGGCGCCTGTGGGGTTGGCAGGGAGAGGGCGAGGGAGAGGGCGAGGGAGAGGGCGGGGTTGTTTGTGGGTGTTTTCGCGGGCGTGGCGATGGCGTGGGGCAAGCTGGTGCTCCCGACCCCCACGGTACCACCCTCCCTGCCCCCGTCTGCCACCGCCTGCTGCCCCCGTCCCTAGCGCACCCACCCACCTCCCAGCGCCCCGCCCAGCGCAGGACCCAGCACGCTGACGTCGCCGCCGCCGCCGCCGGGCTGCGCCGCCGCCGCGGCTAGCGGAGGCGCCGGCGGCGGCGGCGGCGGTGGTGAGGAGGCGTTGAGCGGCACGCGAGGGAAGAGGCTGCGGCGGGACGGGGAGGGGCGGGAGGCGGGCAGGCGATGCGCGGGTACAGTTGGCGGTTGGGGAGGCGGGCAGGCGATGCGCGGGTACAGTTGGCGGTTGGAGAGGCGGGCGGGCGATGCGCGGGTACAGTTGGCGGTTG
>BDDC01001557.1:7019-24019 GCA_001662425.1 Chlamydomonas sphaeroides
GTGCGAGGAGGCAGGGGGGGCGGGCGGTGCGGCTGCAACCATGCAGGCGCACCATGCGGGCGCCGGGGTCCGGCGGCAGGCGCCCTCCGCCGCACCTCGGACCCGCCTCCTGGTCGGGCGCGCCCACAGCCACGCGGGCGCAGGCCCTCCCCCGCCCATCCACCCACCCACCCACACGCGCCCCGGCGGAGCAGGCTGGCCAACCAGCAAGCAGCGAATGCGAACACACGGACACCCACAGACGCACGCACACCCCCATCTGTTCACCATAACGAACACACGAACACACGGACAGCCGCACCCAGGCCCCCGGCCCCGGCCCCCACGCACTCAGGCCCCCGCCGCCTCCGCCCACCTCGTACAGCGCCTCGCTCTCCTGCGCGACGCCCGCGTTCCAGGCGCGCAGCAGCGCCGCGCCCACCACCTCGAGCCGCAGCAGCGTCACGCGGCCCAGCGGCGCGTCCACCACGCCCGGCACCAGGCAGCGCCCGCGCCGCAGTCCGCAGGCGCCGCCGGGCAGCTGCTCCCAGTGCGCCAGCCGCGGCAGCAGCGGGGAGCTGACAACCTGGAGGGCAAGGGGGCGGAGGACGAAGGAGCGAGCGGGGACAGGGTTGGGGGGGCGAAGGGAGGCGTGGGCGCGCGCGGGCTCGAGCGCGTTGGGCATAGCGCCGCGATTCGACACGCGGAAGGCGTACGTGTAACCAACATAGTCGCACCCCACAGTGGCTCACCAGGAAGACGTCCGTGACCACCAGCGCCCCGCCCCGCCCGCTGCCCTCGCCGCCGCCGCCGCCGCCCTCGTCGCTGCCGCCCTCGCCGCCGTCGCCCGCGCCCGGCCCCTCCCGCAGCGCGAAGCGGCCGCAGTGCAGCGGCTTGGCGGCGCCCAGGCGCTCGGGCCAGGGCTGCAGCGCGGCCCAGGCATCGCCCGACAGCAGCAGCATGCCGCCCTGGCCGGCGTCGGACACGAGCTTGGTCACCTGCAGGGGGGCGGCGGGGTTGGGGACGGTGAGGCGGGGGCGGGGGCGGGGGCGGGCGTGTGTGGGGTAAGTTCAAGTGTTCAGTAGGACAGAACCCCACACGTGTGGAGTGTGCGCATGCCGGCAAGGTGCTGGAGCGCCACGACCCGCGTGGCACGCCCTGTGTGTTGGTGTGGATGGGTGAGGATGGGGGTGGGGGTGCGGCGGCGCGGGGCGGCGGGCGCGGGGCCGGCCGCCGCGCGCTCACCCCTGCCCGGGGCGCCCAGCTAGCACGCCATGGAGGCGGCACCCTGGCTGCGGCCGGAGGCGCCGGTATTCGCTGGCTGCGCTGCTGCGCTGAGGCGCTGGCGGCGTGACGCCACGGCACCACGCAGCAGCCCACCGGACCCCTCCCCTCCCTGCCTCCCTGCCTCCCTGCCTCCCTGCCTCCCTGCCTCCCTGCCTCCCTGCCTCCCTGCCTCCCTCCCTGCCGCCCCACCTGCATGCAGTGGCCGCTGTAGGCCACGCGGCCGCTGCGCTTGACCCACACCACGTCGCGGCCCCGCTCCAGGCCGGTGGAGATGCCGATGCGCACCCGGAAGCCCCTGCGAGGCCAGAGGCCAGAGGCCAGGCCAGCGGAGGTGGCAGGGGCAGGGGCGGGCGGGCAGCGGCAGCTCAGGGCCCAGGCGGCGGAGGCGGCGGCGGCGGCGGAGGAGGCGCACCGGAGCAGCGGCGGTACCACCAATGGGCGCACGCCGCCTGCGCGCACACCTGGCCCGCGACGCGAGGCCCCACACAACGGCGTCGCACGGCCCTCTCTCGCCCTCCCTCGCCCTCGCATGCCCTCCCTCGCCCTCCCTCGCCCTCGCATGCCCTCGCATGCCCTCGCCAGACGGCACCCCACTGCGCGCTGCCCCTTGCCCCCGCCCCCGGCCCGGCCCCCACCTGAAGCACAGCGGCACCGTCGCGCCGTGGCCGCCGCCGGTGCCGCTGCCGGTGCCGCTGGTCCTGCGGCCCGGCAACAGCCGCCCCAGCACGCTGCCGGCGCCGGGGCCGCCGGGCGAGCGCAGGCTCATGCTGGCGGCCGCGGGCCAGGGCCAGGCGGCGCCGGTCTTGGAGCCGCCGGGCGGCGGCGGCGGCGGCGGCGCGAAGGTGGCGAAGCTGGCGGAGGAGCGCGCGTCCGGCGGTCGCAGCGGCCGCAGCGGCGCCGACAGGCCGCGGCCGCGGGCGCTGGGCGGGCCGGGCGGGGGCCCCTGCGGCGGTGCAGAGGGGCACGGGGCAGGGGTATGGAGTGTGCATGTGAGCGGCTGGCGGCGAGCAACGTGCGACGTGGGCCGTGGCTCGGAGCTACCAGCCCGGAGCCCGGAGCTAGGCCGACTGCCGTACATGTACGGCGTCCCTACCTGCGCCACCGCCGCCGCGATCTGCGCGAGGATGGCTTGCTGCACCGCAGCGCCCATCATGGCGGCGCCGCCGGCCCGGCCCGACGGCGGCGCCGCCGCCAGGCCCGCGCCGCCGCCGCCGCCGACGGCGGCCGAGGCGGTGAAGGAGCCCATCCGCATCGCGTCGCGCAGCTGCGACATGGACAGGCCGCTGGGCTGGACCCCTTCGAGCGTGTTGGTGCGGGCGGGGGCGACGGCGGCGGCGCCGCCGCTGTTGCCCATGCCGCTGGCGTCGATGCCGGCGCCGCTGGCCAAGCTGGTCAGCTCCTGCATTACCTCCGCCGCCAGGAAGCGCGACGGCCCGGCGGCGCCGTACGGCGGCGCCGGCGTCGCGAAGGCGCCCGGCCACAGCGTCGCGACCGCAGAGTGGCGGCGGCGCACCAGGGACTCGCTCACCAGCTGCGGCACCGGCGGCAGAGCCGGCGGCAGCGGTGACGGCGGCCGGGCGTGCACGCCGGGCGGCAGCGGCGGCAGCGCGCTGGGCCGTGGCGTCGCCGGCGACGTGACCGCCGGCGGCGGCGGCGCCGGCGGCGACGGCGCATGCTCGGTCCCGCCGCCGCCGCCGCCGCTGCCGCTGCCGCTGGATCCGGCACTGGGCGGCCCGCGCACCGACGCGGCGCCGCCGGGCATCCGACCGCGTTGCGTGATCCAGCTACGGCGGCGGCCGTACGCGGCCGTGTGGCTGGCAGCTCGCCGGATCAGCGGCGGCGCCGCATCCTGGGCCGCCGCCGCCGCCGCCGGCTGGGTCACGGCTGCTGCTGACTGGGGCCCGACCGGATCCATGAACTGCGACGCGCTCCGCTGCCGCGTCGGCAGCCCCGACAGCATCGTACGCCACCCTCGCCGCGTCGACGCCTGCAGCGCCGCCGCAGCGCCTGGCGGCGCCGGCGCCATGTACGCCGACGCCAGCGGCGCCTCGACGGCAATCATGTCCACGTCCCCCGCGTGTGCCTCGGGGCACGACGCCAGGCCGCCGCCGGCGTTGGCTCGCGGGGAAGCTAGGTGCGCCGCGGGGTATGAAGGCTGGGCGCACGCAGTGTCACGGCCCGTGCCGGCCGAGCTCCGAGACGCGCTCAAGGTGGGGCCGTGCCGCTCGATGGAGACGTCGGCCGAGGAGGCGCCTTGCCTCGCGGCGGCGGCGGTGGCGGCGGTGCCGCCGCCGCTGCCGCCAGGCGGTCGCCGCTGCGCGTGCGGGCCGCTGAAGCTGCCGCTGTCACAGCTGCCGCTGACTTGCCGCCAGCCGGCGTTGACGGCGCCGCCGCCGTTGCGCGCGTTGGGGCAGCTCAGCAGCGACGCCGACGGCGCCGTCGGCGCCACCAACGTGACGGCGGCGGCGGTATCGTCGCAGCTGTTCGCACTCCCGGTGTGCTGCTCCTCCGACTCGCCGCCGGCGCCGCTGCCGCGGTCGGCGCCGCTGCCGCGCTCCGCGCCGCTGCCCATGTCCGAGCTGCTGGCGGCGGCGGCGGCGGCGGCGCTGCCGTACTTCATCCGGCGGGCCGACGGCCGCCGCCTCGCCAACGTTGGCGGCGCCGCCGCCGTTGGCGAGGCGCCGCTGCCGCCCATGCCAAGGGAGCTCATCATGCTGGTCACGCTGCCGCGCCGCATCGTCGACCGACCCAGCACCGCCAGCGCCGACAGCGAGGTCGCGGCGGCGGCGGTGGCGTGCGCGCAGTAGCACAGCTGCAGCAGCGCGTGGCGGAACGTCCGGCGCTCCGCCGCCGCCGCCGCCGTCGCCAGCCCGGCCGTCGCCGTCGCGTCCGTGAACGTGTCGTCGCTGCCCATGGCGGCACCGAGCCGGCCGGCGGCGGCGGCGGCGGCGGCGTCGCGCGGCTTGACGCGGCGGCTGCCGACGAGGAAGCGCTGCAGTGCGCCGCCGCCGCCACCGCCGCCGCCGCCGCCGCTGGTGCCGCTGGCAACGGCGCTTTGCACAAGGCCGCTGGCGGAGGCGGTGACGCTGTTGGCTCCTGACGGGGGCGCCGGGTAGATCTCGTGGTGGATGCCGAAGGCTGTCGGGCTCAGGGGAGCGAGGATGCCGGTGAAGCGTTTGGCCAGGTGGCCCGTTGGGCGAGGCGACTGCTGCCTTGCCAGAGGTTTTACGGGCGACTCGGCGGTGGCGGCGGCGGCACTTGCCGCTGACGCCAAGGCGAATGGCGAGCCCACCGACGTCTGCGGCTGGTGGCGCGGCGGCGATGCCGGGGGCATGGAAAGAAGGCGCATGCTGCCGGTTCCGGAGCGGCTTAGGGAGTCCGCGGCGGCTGGCACGGAACGCGCGGCGGCGGCGGCGGCACCGCCGCCGTCGCCGCTGGACGGCAGCATCAGCACCGGTACAGGGCCGCTGCTGCTGTCCGACACCGCTGGTCTCTCGGCGGCGCTGGGGCTGACGGCGTCGCCGCCAGCGTCTGGCGGCAGCGGCTCCTCCGGCGGTTTGATAGCTGAGGCCCGCCGGCCCTGGAGCAGCGGCATCTGCTTCAGCGACAGGCTGGTGCTGCCGCCGGCAGCCGCCGCCGCCGTCGCGGTGGCGGCGCTGGTCAGCGCGGAGCGCAGCCAACCGCGCGGCGGGCTGCCGCTGGGGCCGGTGCCGTCGGTGCCTCCTCCCGGCTGCCCGCCAGACGCCGTCACCGCCGCCAGCACCGCCAGCCCCCTGGAGACGCCATGGACCTCGTCGGCGGAGGCGCCAACGGCCGACGCCGTGGGCAGGCAGCAGTCGCCGACCTGGTTGCTGAGCGCTCGCTCGAGCGCCGCACAGCCCCCGTGGGTGTTGCTGCGGCTGGGATGGGCCTGCAGCGGCGCAACGGCGCCGCCGCCGCTGCCGCCGTGCCGAGGCGATAGCAGCAGCGGCCGCGGCAGGGGCGCCTTCGCTAAATCCAAGCTCCTGCGATAGCTGGCAGCAGCTCCGGGCGCCGCCGCGCCGTGCACTTGCTGCCAAGACGGTGACGGCGGCGATGTGGCTGGTGGCTCCATCCCCGGCCGGCGGCCCCCAGCCGCCGCGTCGATCGCCGCCACCGCTTCCGCCACCGCCGGCGCCGTCACGCCGTGGTACGATGACGGCTCCGACACGCGCAGACGGCTCGACATGCGGGCGCCCACTTGCGGAGCGGAGGGTGGCCCGGCTTCGCGGCGGCCGGAGCTCTGCCCGCCCGGCGGCGACAGCAACGGCCGGACCGTCGGCGACGCATCGGCGCCAGCGACGAGCGGCTGGCCGCTGGCGGGCCCAGGGCCACGAGGCGCCGACGTGCCGCTGGCCAGGGCCAGCGGCGACAGCAGCGCCAGCGGCAGCTGCCGCATCTGCGCCGCTGAGCGGGACCGGAACGCCGCCGCCGCCGCCGCTGCCGCCGCCATGGTGGTGACGCTGCCGACGTCGACGCCTCCGCTGGCGCGGGCATTGC
Organism: Chlamydomonas sphaeroides; assembly: GCA_001662425.1. Classification (NCBI taxonomy): domain Eukaryota; kingdom Viridiplantae; phylum Chlorophyta; class Chlorophyceae; order Chlamydomonadales; family Chlamydomonadaceae; genus Chlamydomonas; species Chlamydomonas sphaeroides. The sequence continues at coordinate 12,804 of BDDC01001557.1, forward strand.
GGCCAGGGGAGGTGGCGGCGGCGCCATCCAGCGGCGGCGGCGGCAGCTCCAGCTGGCCAGAGGTCTCGCTGCGCCGTCGGTCGTGGCTGCGCCGGCTGCTGGCCGGCAGCGTGGCGTATCGCGCCGAGGCCGTGCGGGTGGGCACTGCGGAGCGACATTGCGGCGGTGGGGGCAGGGGCCGGCGCTCAGTGCGGACAGGCACCGCACGAGGGCGCCTCGCCACACGGCCACATGGGGAGCAGCAGCGGCATGGGAGCACCAGGCGGCCGCATGCGAGCCGCGCCAGGGCCAGGGCGCCGGCTGGGCGGCAGGCCCGTGAAAGCCGTTGGGAGCGCCAGCTGCGGGCCCCGCAACCACCGCGGCACGCAGGCTCGCGTGCAGGTGTGCTATGCGCTTTGCAACGGCGTCCGCAAGGCAACGCATGGCCAATGCTGTGCCCACGCGCCGGCTGTTCCACTAACTAGGCCTTGGGGCAGGGGCCAGCCCCTGGGGGCATTGACCCGCAGCCTCCCGTGGCCGCTCCCCGCTCGCGCTGCGCCGTACCTGGTCTCGGCACGCCACCGCCGGGCTGCCAAGGCGGTGTGGTCCGCAGCGGCGGCAGCCCAGGCATCACCGCCGACCCCACATCCAGTAGCTGGCCGTTGGGGCTGTGGCGGGGCGGCGTGGACCAGGCAAGGCCGCCGACGCTGCCGCCGACGCCGCTGGCGACGGAGGCCAGGCGGCCCGAGGTGCCCAGGCCGCTGAGCACCGCCGTCAGCCAGGCGGAGCTGCTGCGGCCGGCGCTGCTGGACCGGCGGCCGCCGCTGCTGGCGGTGGCGGCCGCGGCCGCCGCCGCCGCCGCCGCCAAGTCCAGCGGCGGCAGCTCGATGCGCCGCCGGGAAGGCCGGTGCTCGGGGATGGGCGACGGCAGCGACGGCAGGCCCGACTGGCGCAGCCCGAACGCCAGCGGCGACGCCGCCTCGCCGCCGTCGGCCCAGCCGCCGCCGCGCGAGCGCGAGGCCAGCTGCAGCGAGGGCGAGGGCGACGGCAGCTCCTGGCGCCGGCTCAGCGTCCGCCGCGCTGTCAGCGAGATGTAGCCCTCGTCGTCGCCGCCATTCGCGAGCAGGTCTGCTTCGCCGCGCACCGTCGGCGACCTCAGCCGCAGCGCCTGCCCCTCCTGCCCATGGCGCAGGCTGGTGGTCATGCCTCCGTCGCCTCCGTCGCCGTCACCGTCGCCGTCGCCGTCGCCTCCGTCCATGTCCCCAACATAGTCCGCATTGCTGTCGTCGCAGCTGCGGATGGACAGGCTGTGGCGCACGCCGCTCAGCGCACCGGGCGGCAGCGGCAGCGACGAGGGCGGCGGCAGCGCCATCACGGGCCGGCACTCGTCGGCGCACAGCAGCTCGGGCGGCCAGTCCAGGTGCAGAAGCGACACCTGTGTCGGGGCAACATCGGTGGGGTTAGCGGGATTGTGCGAATGCAGGCGTGTGCGCGCGCTTTTGGGGTGGCATTCGGATCCGGATCCGGATCAAGAGGCGGGTCGCCGTACCTGGATCTCGATGCAGCACGCCACCGCGCTTTCGGCTGAGTGGAAGGCCAGGATGAACGAGTCGCCCTCGGTGTGGCACTCGTACGCGCCGTAGCGGGGCAGCATCTGGCGGATGCTGTGGGGCCGGTCAGCAGCAGGCCGGGCACAAGCGCTCAGGAGAGGTACCGAGGGAGGGGTTGCATGCGACAACATGTCCTAAAACGCGTGCCGGGCCGGGCCAGCGTTAGCCGAGTGGCATCAACCTAGCGCTCTCCTCATACCGCTACTCAGGGGACGCGCGTGGAACGCCGCTCGAGAGCCGTCAGGCAGCGGCGTGCGCCGGCCTCGGGCCGCTACGTCAAGCATGACCGCCGGCGAACCAACCAACCCCCAGCCCCCAACAGCCAACGGCCAACCGCCGGGCAGCTGCGCCGTACCAGCGGTTGTGCATGTTGAGCGCGACGTCCATGACCTGCTCGTCCACCTGCTCCCATAGCTTGGTGCTGCGGGGCGGAGGGGCCGGCGGGGCGCACGCGGGGGCAGCAGGGTTTGACACGCGCAAGGCCTGCTGCACGCGCCGGCGGCCAGCAGCGCAGAGGCCCTGCGAGCTACCCCGCCAGCGCCCCAGCGGCCGTCACCTCCCACAACCGCAAACCCCATGTGAGCTCGCCGAGCTGCACAGCCCCCGCCGCGTCCGAGCCGCGACGCTGTGACCCTATCCTTTCCCGCTCGGGCAACACAGCCTCCGCCCGACTTGCCCCTTCCCCCACCGCACCTCTGCTCAATGTCGGTGACGCACAGCGACGTCTGCGGCCCGAAGCCCGGCGCCGCGCGCATGCGCACCACCAGGCCGCCGTAGCGGTGCCGCTGGCTGGCGGCAAACGCCACGCACGCCGCCAGCGCCAGCGCCGCCGCCGCCGCGGTGCCGAGGGCCACCCCGACCACGCGGCCCACGGGCCAGCCGCCGCTGCCGCCGCCGCCCGGCTCGGCACTGGCGCGCGGCGGCGGCTCCAGCTGGGGCCCCGTTGCGGCGTTGTACCGGATGTCCGCCCAGTACCTGCGGGCGGGAGGGCGTGCGTCGACTCAACCGAGGCCGTCGCGGCGTGTGCGTATGCGTGTGCAGGGGCCGCGGGGCGGGGCACGGGAGCGACACGAGGTGCAGACAGTGAAAGGTCCCGAGGGAGGCCAGGCAGTGGGGGCACGGGGCCAAGCAGCATGCGGCCAGGGACATCCGACTGCGTGCCGACAATAGGGGGCAGGCAGTAGGGGGCAGGCAGTAGGGGGCAGGCAGTGGGGGGCAGGCAGTAGGGGGCAGGCAGTAGGGGGCAGGCAGTAGGGGGCAAGCAGTAGGGGCCAGGCAGTAGGGGCCAGGCAGTAGGGGCCAGGCAGTAGGGGGCAGGCAGTAGGGGCCAGGCAGTAGGGGCCAGGCAGTAGGGGGCAGCCACACGGCATGCGTGCGCGGCGCCGCCACGGCCCCCCGCGGGGCCCCCGGGCGCAGCCCCCTGTGCTGCGAATGCTGCTCGCGGCGCCGCTCGCACCGGGAACGGAGGACGGGGTCGGAGGCGTTGAACGCCGCCTCCAGCGCCACCGCGATGCTCTGCAGCGGGCGGCGGCGCGAGCGGGAGGGAGGGAGGCGCTTGGAGACAGCGGCTGGCTGGGAGCCGGCGAGGGCCCCCGGCGCGGGAGAGCGAGCGGCCATGCCAGGGCGCCAGGCAGCGGCTCCCGCGGCGCGCGTGACAGAGTTCTCTGGCGGCTCGTTGCTGCTCGCACGACGACACAGCCGCTGCCGGCGTCCCCCGTGGCCGCCGCCTTGCGGCCGCACCCCAGCCACCCCCGCACACACGCACGCACCCGCACCACCTCCTCCTCCGGCACTCCCTCGTACTGCGGGCGGCGAAGAGGGCACGGCCGGGGGTTGTGACGTGGGATTGGTGGCGGCATAAGCGGCCCCCCATAAATGGGGGCGGCGCATACTGTGAAGCGGTAGCGAGGGCAGTGACCAACGGGGGCCACGCAGCGCCCACGGCGCCTCTCAGCGGCTGTGGCTCATGCAACCGCGCCACGCTCGCTTCCCCGCCCCGGCCTCACCCGCAGCAGCCGCAATGCAGCCTACCCCTGCCCTGCCCAGCCCAGCCCAACCCCTTCCCTCCTCGACTGCCGCTGCGCCTATGCACGCCGACCAACCGCGCTCTCCGTCCACTCCACTGCGTTGCACCGCCCGCCCTCCCCGCCCTCCCCGCACTCCTCCTACCCAGCCCGGCCTAAGCCGCGCCCGCCCGCCCGCCCGCCGACCTGCAGCTGCTCCGCCGCGCTCCCCAGGATATGGCTCAGCGCGTGGGCGCCCGGCAGCCGGGGCGGCGGCACGACGTTGGGGTGCTGCAGCGTGGCGCGGAAGGCGGCCAGGAAGGAGGACACGTACGAGGCCTCGTAGCCTGCGGCCACCCAGCTGCTCGGCGGGGAGAGAGGGGGCCCGGGGGCCAGGGTTAGTGGCGAGCTAGTCTGCGACCTCCGAGCTTGCAAGCCCGGGGCCGCTGCTGTCAGCATCCCCGGGGGGGCGAGGATATGGATGGTGGGAGGTGGGTCGGGCGCGAACCGAAGCCCATGGCGGCAAAGGCAGGGGCCGAGGGCAGGGTCATGGAGGCGTGCAGCGAGGGAGGGGGGCAGCAGTGGCGGCGGGCGGCGGCAGGGCGGGGAGGGGGCCTGGCCAGCCGGCGCACGCCGCGCGCAGCAGGTGGCCGCCCACCGGTGCCTGCCTCACCGCGGCAGGCTGTCGGCGCTCATGTGCGAGTCGCGCACGGGGCTTGAGGGCAGCCCCGGCTCCAGCGCCAGGCCCCACATGCCCTCCGATGACAGCAGCGCCGTGATGGTGCGCCTGCGGGTTGTGTGGGGTTGTGTGGGGTGGGGTGGGAAGTAGTGTTTAAGTGTTGGGTAGAGTAGAACCCCACACGCGACACAGCACGCCCCGGTTTGTGACGGGAGACGGCAGAGATGGAGAACGAAAGGTGCCGGGGGAAGCCGGACATCCCGTAGGAGGAGCGGAGGGGAGGGGAAGCGGGGGAGGGAGGGGCGGCAAGAGAGCGGTGCGACTGAGGGCGCGCGCAGCGGCAGGACAGGAGGAGCGGGGACAGCAGCGCCGCCATGGCCAGCATGCGGGGCGGCAGGCGGAGCGGGGGTCACCTCCTGCCCCCCGCTGCCCCCGCGCCTGCCCCCTCACGCCTCCTCCTGCCCGCTCTGCCCCCCCGCCCAGCGCCCCAGCTCCTCTCCTGCTGCCGCCAGCGCTCCCCGCCCCTGCCCGCTGGCCCCACCACGTGACGAACTGCGCATGCGGCGGCGTCGCGGCGCCGATGGACGCCGACAGCGCGCCGCGGCCGATGAAGGGCGCCGAGTTGACCAGCGCCGTGCGGGGCTCTGCAGCCGCGGGGGGAGCCGCCGGGCCCTGCGCGTCGGCCCGGGCGCGCGGCGGCTGCGCGGCGGCCGGGCTCAGACCGGCGCCGGCGCTGGTGGCGCCGGCGTTGGCCGGGGCTGTGGTGCGGTTGGCGGCTGCTGGCAGCTGGTAGGTCGGCAGCTGGGGCTGCGGCGACTGCATGCGGGTGGTGGCGGCCAGCGGGCACAGCTGCGGCGTGCAGCGGGCCAGCAGGCCTGCGGCAGGGGGGCAGCAGCAGGGCAGCGGGTGGGGCAGGGCGCGGGCGCGGGCGCGGGCGAAGGGTGGCCGCTGCGCGGCCCAGGGGTGCCTCGCACATTCCTGCAGACCCCAGCCGCCTCGCGCCCCTGCCCGGCGCCGTCCGGCGCCGTTGCCGTCAACCCGCGCGCCGTGCGGCAACGACCCGTACGACGAGCACCGCACGAGCCGCACCTGTGGCCGGGTCTTCCACCAGCTCGCTGCCGGGCAGCGGCGCGAAGGCCAGGCGGCCGCGCAGGAAGGCCCCGGGCAGGCTGCCCGCCGCCAGCTTCCAGGCGGTGGAGACCACGGGGAAGATGGCGCAGTGCGCAGCCACGAACGCCAGGCTGTGGCGCCGGCAGCGCGGCAGGTGCGGCTGCAGCGCGTAGGCGTGCATTTGCCTGCGGGGTGGGGGCGGGGTTGAGCTGTGCGGACGACGGGTGGGGCACGGGGCTGGCAGCGAGCTGGGCCGACAGCGGACGCCGATCGCCTCCCCGCGGGCCCGGCGCTCCCAAGCCCGCCCAGTGCAACGCCTATGCGCAGCGAAGCGCGTCGTGGGCTCCGCCCCGCAACGCATCGCCCGTCCCGGCCCCTGCCCGGCGCCTGCCCTTCGCAGGCCGCACCTGAACAGCCGCACGGCCTCGGCCATGCCCTGCCCTGTCAGCCGCGGCTGCATGGTCTGTGGTGCAACGGAGCGGGCGGCGCCAAGGGAGGGGGCAGGTCAGCCGGGCGCACGCCCCACGGGAGCTGGCGCCCCACAGGAGCTGGCGCCCCACAGGAGCTGGCGCCCCACAGGAGCTGGCGCCCCACAGGAGCTGCCGCTCCCTGGCGACCGTGCGTGCGGCAGTCCTGATGAGGCAAGGCTGAGCTGTCCGGCCAGCCACAGGACTGGCTGGGCCCCGACGGCCATCGGTCGCTACTCCCAGGCAGGGCAGGCACGTACCCAGTAGCCCTCCCAGAGCCCCAGCTGCCGCCACACCCATCGCCCCCACACGCGCCCACACGGCTGCTGCGCGCACCCGCGGGTCGAAGAAGGCGCCCGCCGTGGGCCCCTGCCGCGCCACGGAGCTGGTCCACACCGAGGCCAGCATGATGCCGTCGTAGGAGCAGCCGGGGGGGAAGGCCTCGCACCAGCCGCTGATGGGCACGAGCGGGCCGCCGGCGGAGATCTGCGGCAGGGGCGCGCCGGGTTGAGGCGAGAGCGAGGGCCTGGGGCTGGGGTCTAGCAGTATGCAGGGTGTGGGCAGCGGGTGGGGTGGGAGCGCTGCGCTGGCCGCTAGTAGGCGGATGGCGCACAGCGGCCGTGTGAGCAGGGGCGCAGTCCCGCGCCGCGTCCCTGTGTTCAGGTGTCAAGTTGAACAGAACCCCACACGCGGCACAACACGCCTGTGTGTGTGACGTATGCTGGCACCGGCGGCCGGTGCCGTGCCGCCGTACCTGCATGGTTTTGCCGTGCAGCTCGCCCGCCAGGTAAAGGTACTCGTGCCACGTGGCGGGCGGGCGGAGGCCGTACTGCTCGAACACGTCCGTGCGGTACAGCAGCAGCGGCACCTCGGCGGTGTACGGCACGCCCAGCACGCTGCCGTCGAACACAGCCGCCACCTGTCGTGGGGTGACACGAGGTCAGGAGCGCATACGACGGGCGTCCGAGCACAGCGCATGGCCAACCGCCACCGCTCCTATCGTTGACCTGCCGCGTCCCAAGCCCACGCCCACGTGCTGCCGCCGCCGTTCCCCGCCTGCCGGCAGCACGCTCCCCTCGCACTGCCCCGGCAGCTCCCGTTGCGCTGCCCGCCCTCCGCCCATCCTATGACCCTGCGCGGCTCGCCTGGCGGAAGTATGCGTTGAAGTCGCGCCACTCCAGCAGCTTCTCCCGCTGCACCAGCTCGCCCAGCGGCAGCAGCCGGGGCGCCAGCAGCGACGTCACGGCCGGGCTCAGCGACAGGCCTGCACCCGCATTCAGGGCAGGGGCAGGAGCAGGCGTTAGGTCCTTGGCGCTCCGTGCCAGGCGCCAGGCTGCGGCACGACACGAGCGCAAAGGCGGCGCGGGGGCAGCCCCGCGCCCCGCCCCTGCCGCCCAGCGCCCGGCCCAGGGTCAAGCGGCCATGTCCTGCGGTGCCCAAGACCCGCTACCCGCTACGTCACTCCTGTGAGCGGCCGGGCAGGGCCGTCCGCCCCGACCCCCGGCCCCACGCCGCCCTGGCCACACGGCCAGCCACCCTGCCCGCCAGCCGCAGAGCCTGCGACCGCCCTGCACGGCCCCCGCCAGCCGTACTGGCCCAGGCCGCGAAGGGCAGCGCCCCCTCGCGGCGCAGCTACTTCACATGAGCACCCAGGGACGTCCCATGGACACCCCCTAGACCGCACACGGCCGAGGTGGTTGCCGCGCAGCACGGTCCCAGTCAGCCGCTGCCCACGTGCCCCTGCGCCGCACCCGCATAGTCGCTGACGTTTGCCGCCCAGCCGCTGCCCGCCAGCAGCGCCGCCTCGTATTCGTCCACCCCCAGCCGCAGCATGGACCCCGCCACGGCCGGCGGCAGCAGCGCCCGCATCAGCCCGTCCACCGCCTGCGTCAACACATTGGCGCCCGCGAAGGCACCGACGCCGACGCCGACGCTGCTGTTCCCGCTGGCTGCCGCTGTTTGCGCGGGCGCGGCTGCGCCGGCGGCCAGATCCGGATCCAGGTCGGGGTCAGGATTCGGATCCGGGATCGTGGCCTCGCCCAGCGCGTTGTCCTGCATGGCCAGGATCATCTGCACCGGCGACAGCTGCAGCACACAGCAGGTCCACAGCGCGGGGCGGGGCCGGCACAAGAGGTGTGAGGGCCGCGCGCACGTGCTGGGGCAGAGCTCACAACAGCGGGTAGGCGCGCCGGGGCGCCTCGGGCGAGCGCAGCGCTGCCTGCGCCTGGTGGGGCCCCAGGTGCCCACAGCTGCTGCCGCCAGGGCCGGCCTGCCCAGACTGAGCGCGGTCCCACGCGCACCCAGCGCAGGGCCATGCCAGGCTTCATGGCAAGCAACGGCGCCCCGCACGGGGGTTCCGGCGTGGCAGGCGCCGGGTCGCCGAGGTCGCCGGGTCCAGAGCAGCGCGGCAGTGGGGCGTGGCAGCAGGGATGTAGGCTGCCGCTGGCGCGGTTGAGGGCTGGCCCGGGGCGCGGGAGGAGGCCAGGACCACCGTAGTCACGTGGCAGCTCGCCAAGGCTGCCAGGAGCGCAAGGCCAAGGCCGAGGCCAGGCGCGATGCCGAGCGCTAGGGCAAGGGCTAGGCTAAAGGACTAGGGCAAGGGCTATCGCAAGGGCAAGGGTAATCGCTAGCGCTAGGGCAAGGGCTTGGGTTAGGACCAGGGCTGGCGCACCTCCTGGGGCAGGCCGTCGGGGCCCTGCTTCACCAAGCAGCCCAGCACCGCGGCGTCCACGGCCATGCCGCCGCACCTGCAGCGGGCGGGGCAGCGGGGCAAGGGCTTCTTGGAGGGACGGTGTGGAAACACGAGCACGCCCCCACCCCCCATCAGGGGCAGCGGGGCCGGGGGCCACGCAGGCAGCATGCGGCAGGGCTGCGAAGGGCCAAGCATGGGTCCCCGGCACCGCGGCACACGGCCGCCGCCGTGTTGAGAGGCGACCCCACTTGAGCTGCTAGCTCTAGGCGCGGGGCTGTTGTTGACTACCAGGTCCCAGAAACGCGCGGTGCCTCACGCAGGGGTGCCGAGCACTCCGCTGGCGTCGAGCAGGCGGGCCACGACACAGGAGTCGTTGCGACCGCGCCACATGTATCCAACATGTGTTCCCACGCAGCTCTCCGCCAGAAGCAGTAAGAGCAGCGCGGGGTGCAGCGCCCCGCGCACGCCTGCTCGCCAACGTGCCCGAGCGGCATGCGAACTCATGTGGGGACGGCGTCGCTGCGGGAGGCCCGCTGGCACACGCTGATCCCAAACATCAGAAGCTAGACACTGGGCTGCGTCGCAGGGAAGTCGGCACCGCAGCCAGCTCGCGGCGGGGTCCCTCCTTTCAGGGTACGCATCGCAAAGCGTATAACAGACCGTCTGAGTTGCTGTGGTTGTAGTAATATTAGTCGCGTCACACGTCGAGCATCGGGACGAGTACGTGTGACCATACGCAAGAAAGCCACGTACAATGCTTGAAACCAAGGCAGGTTGACGCGTCGTATGTCTAATTCGGGGATGTGGCGTAGCGTTGAGTTTTATAAATACGTGTTCGTGTCAGCCTCCGCCTACCTCCCCGCCCCTCCCCCGCCTCACACACGCCGTTCATCTCTGAAGCCCCGTTCTTTTTTTGGTGCCGCAATGAGCTCGCGCACCTATCCCCAACAGCCATGCAGGCCGCGAAGCCCGCGGGTGCTCCAGGGTGCTCCACACCTTGCAGCAGCAGCACCCTCAGCTGGACTCATCTATTTCCTCGACAACCTCTACAACCCGTTGGGGATGCGCTGCGAAGGCAATTCCTGGTTGCCTGGTTGAACCGGTCCTTGCGATCAGGGGAGCTCCCCTGCTTGCGATGAACCAATCAAGGGGTCCCAGGGGCTGCCGGAGCTCGGCGATAGTGATGCAGGCACACCCGACTTAAAGCTGGCATTAACAGTTGCTGTACAGTACGGTATCTCTACAAGCCTGCTTGCCCGATAGTGCTTGCCCAGCGGCAGCAACCCGATCCCTGCCCCGCCTGCCCAGATGTTGGCCTGAGAGCGAACCGCTGTCATACCCAGGAGCGGAGGAGGCCTCCTGGCCAAGGCATGGCACGGCCTGCAGCCCACTGCCGCGCAAGCCCCACTTGACAGGACACAGGCTCTTGATTCGGGTTGCTTCAGAAGTGTGTGACCAGAACCGCCGCCACCCCCGACTTGCCCGCCAGGCATTCGGCCTGCGCCTGCTCGTCCCGGCCACCATAGCCGCACACCCCACCCACGGTACGACCGCCATGCACCCGCGTGCAGTTGCGAGGTCGCCGTCAGGTGCGCGAGCGCAGCGCCTTTGTCAGCCGTCAGTCCCTCCCTGCGGCCCATTCCCCCCCTGCCCGCGACCAAGAGCGCCCCCTTGTCCCCCGCACACGCGCTCCCACCACGACACACACATGGGGCGTGCTGTGCCGCGTGTGGGGTACTGCTCTACTAAACGTTGGATCACACACCACCGCTCCGCACGCCCGCTCGCCCTTCCCCGCCGCCCCACGCCCGCCGCCTTCACGCCCGCCTCTCGCACACGTACACAAAGTGCGAGTAGCGCTGGCGCGGGAACTCCGCCAGCTCCTGCTCGCCCAGCTCCGCGACGCGCAGCGGCCCCTGCCGCACGCCCTGCTGGCCCACCTCCCAGAACGCCACCTCCCAGTCCAGCCCCGGCCGCTGCAGGTAGGGCAGGCGGCTGGAGGGCGGCGCCCAGGTGACGCACAGGTAGGCGGACCCCGGCGGCAGCAGGCGGCAGCACTCGGACAGCATGGCCAAGGAGTCCGAGTCCTCAGCGTCTACGCGGGCAGGCGGGGGAGGGGGCGGCGTGCCGTTGGGTGCCGGCAATGGGCCGCGGCTTCGGCAGAGCTGCCCATGCAGGAGGGGAGGGCGGGAGCGCAGACGCGAGGGCCAGCCCAGCGTGCGCCTGATGAGCGACGGACCGACGAGGGGTCTGGCAGGGGCGGAATTGCAGGCGGCCCCTCGCCGAGCTATTGGGCCCGGCGGCGCGCGCGGCGCCTCACTGCAACCCCAGCCAGCCAGCCGGGGACATGCGTGCACGCATGGACCGGCGCGCTGGCAAACAAAAGGGGACACGGGCGGATGCGCATGTGCCCCACCTCCGCACAGCAGGGCGTCCACGGTGCCCTTGTCCAGGATGCCGCCCGGGAAGGAGCCGTCGGGGAACTGGAGGGGCGGGAGGGAGGGGAGGGGAAGGAACATGGGACGGGAGGGAAGGGGAAGGTGGCAAGAGGCGAGCCTGCAGCAGGGGGTGGCGACCGGTGCTATTGGTCCGCCGGAAAGGAGCCGTCCGGGAGGGGGACGTCCGGGAAATGGGACAAGGGTGGGGAGGGGAGGGGAGGGGAGGGGAGGGGAGGGG
>BDDC01001559.1:12272-23938 GCA_001662425.1 Chlamydomonas sphaeroides
GGGTGTTTGTGGAGCGGACAGGGAGCGGGGCCAGGGGAAAGGTAAATGGAGGGCGCCGCATGTATTTGTGTTCGTAATACTTTGTTGTTGCCGTCTGTGTTCGTAGTTCTTGCCGCGACCAGAACCCTTCTCTCGTGCCATGGGCTACCTGCTACAGCCCTGTGCTCGCCCCTCGTCGGCACTAACCCTGCGCTACCCCCCACCCTTTCCCCTCTCCCCCGCCCCCCAGCCACGAGGACAGCGGCACGGTGTTCATGAGCTACGTGCTCCTGGGCGGCGAGCTGGCATACGCGGCCATCTACTTCACACACGTCTACCGCGCCTTCCTGTTCCTGAGGTCGCGGTGAGAGGCTGGGCCGGGGCGCAGGCGCAGGGGCAGCGCAACGCGGCCGCTCCAGTCGCCGTACAGCCGCGGCGGCTGCGCGCCCGCCAGCCCCCACACGCCATCGGAGCGGTGGGCGGACCTGCCCACTTCCCCTACAGCACGCAGCCGTAACCGCCTGCGCCTCCCAGCCCCGGCAATCTCGAGCGCCGTGCGGTCGAGTCGTCGCGCTCGTGGCGTCGACGTCGCTCTGCGCTGCCGCGAGACCCCCGGTTGCCCCCCTGCCCCCTGGCCCCGCAGCTCGTACGTGCAGTTCCGGCAGCTCAACATCTACCTCAGCGTGGAGGTGCGCATCCGGGGGCTGGCCATCCTGTTCGTCATGTTCAACGACGTCGTCAACGTAAGCACGGGGGGAGAGGGAAGGGGTTGGGTGGGCCCGAGTCACTGTTATGCCATTTACAAAAGTGGTTTGTCCCGTGGTCAAGCAATTGTCGCATGTTGCCCCTCGTCCCCGTGCCATGTGCGGGTGTCGCCGGGGGATATGCGCGGTGGGCCGCACGAGAGCGCCCCTTGCGATCCTGTCCGGCTGATGTGCCAGCACCCGGCGGTGCCCGGCCAATGCGTCCCGACGGCGCAACGCGACTCCCATGGCGCCACTACTCCCGTGCTGGGGTCCCCACTTGGGGTATGCCTATCTCACATGCATGGCCCCCCTTCCCCCCAGGTCCTCTACAACTCCTCCATGACGATGCCCACCTAGGGCACCTTCCTTCCCCGGCACACCCCTTCCCCCCCCCACACACATCAGGGCGTGCCGCGCGGGTCGTGCTTACTATATGTTACCTATTTCTGAACACACGCATGCGCCCTCCCCCCTGCCCTTCCCTCCTCCCATTCCCCTCCCCCACGTGCCCCCCCCACGTCCTCTACACCCTCTCCATGACGGTGCCCATCTACGACACGCCCCCTCCCCACCAAACACATATGCGTTCTTTCCCCACCCCCTTCCCCCCTCTCCCCCCAGGTGCTCTACACCCCCTCCATGACGGTGCCCATCTACGGCCGACTGCGCTGCCGCTACAGCCTGGACGTGGTGCTGGGCGTGTGGAGCACGCAGGTGGGAGGAAGGGGGAAGGGAAAAGAGGCGTGTGTGTGTTTGTGTGTCGTGGCCCTCGCTCGTGCCGCTACAGCCTGGACGTGGTGCTGGGCGAGCACGCAGGTGCGGGGAAGGGAGAGGGTGAGGGGGAAAGGGGGAAAGAGGCGTGTGTGTGTTTGTGTGTCGTGCCGCCAGGCGCCCTTGGACGCGGGGGCCGGGGGCCGGGGCAGGCTGCGCCGTTGCGCCAGGAGGCGAAGGTGTGTTCCAGTGTTAGGTAGAACACAGGTGTGTGTGGTGGCGGGAGGTGGGCCTGCAGCCGGGCGCACTGGCGCCACACAGGCGGGGCCAGGGGACAGGGCAGGGCGCAGGGGAGGGAGGCGGGGCAGGGCGCAGGGGAGGGAGGCGGGGCAGGGGTCAGGGGAGGGAGGCGGGGCAGGGCGCAGGGGAGGGAGGCGGTCCAGGGCCAGGCGAGTCGATCGACAGGTGGTGAGGGCGGTGACACAGGGGTGACGGGCGGAGCGCACCCTCGTCCCACAGGGGGTACCAGGCAGGGGGTCAGGGAGCATGACACGGCGATGGGCAGGGGGTCAGGGAGCATGACAGGGCGATGGGCAGGGGGTCAGGGAGCATGACAGGGCGGGCGCGTGGCGACGCGGGCAGCCAGGAGGGTGCACGGGCTGCTCCCACCGGGGCGGGGGTTGGGGGTGAGATGGGTAGCGAGGTTGCGAGGGCGAGCACCAATGGGGGAAGGGCGGAAGGGGCGACACGCTGGCAGCATGTGCCATGGGCCGCCGCACACGCGTCCGCCTCGCTCTCCCCTCGGTCTCACGCCCTCCTTTCCCCTCACTTCCCCCAGGTGGTGTGCATGGTGCTGGTGTGCGTGCTGGCGTGGCTCTTCCTGCCGCGGCCCATACACCCGGGGCTGCCGCTGCTGCAGTCCACGCTGCAGGTGGGGGGAGTGGGAACGTGCGCGTGCGCGTGGAGTGGGCAAAGGGAAATGTGCTGAGGGGGTAACGGGGGAGCGGGGAAACGGGTATGGGCTGCCGCTGCTGCTGTCCACGCTGCAGGTGGGGGTGGGGGTTACCGGCGGTGGGCGGGGCCGGATGTGTGCATGGTTGGGGGGAATGGGGACAAGCGTGTGCGCGTGGTTTGGGTAGAGGGGGAGTTGCTGGGGTGGGGTAACGGGGGAGCGGGGAAACGGGGATGGGCTGCCGCTGCTGCAGTCCACGCTGCAGGGAAGTCCAGGGCAATGGGGGTACGACGGGCTGGGGTGGGAGTCAGCGCCTCTTGCCCTCGCGCCCACATCCGCCCTCTCCGGCCACCTTCCCTGCCCCCCGCCCCCTCGCCGTTGATTCCAACGCCCAGCGCTTCTCCTGGACGGAGTGCGGCAAGCCGCGGCAGCTGTCGCGGCGACTGGCCACACTGCCCGACTCGGCGGCCTTTGATCGGCGGCGGCGGCAGCTGGAGGGCGAGCCCATGTTTTGCTACGAGACGGCCGTGAAGCTGACGTACTGGTGAGGGGCAGGGCGAGAGGGGAGGGAGGGGTGTGCCGTCGAATGCGGCTCAGCCGCTCAGCCGCTGCTCAGCAGCCAGCGCCGGCTCGGTGCGCCCCACATAGGAGGGGCGCCATAGCGGGCCGAGCCCAGAGGTAATTCCCCCCTGTTTCTTAGGCCTAAGCAATAACATCATCATAGTTGTATTGTCTGAGCTACTTGGCGCATGTCAACTTCAGCACGCTCGACGGTCGTGACATGTTCGGGCATGTCGCCACCGATACGCGAGGGGGGCATGATACGTAGGTAGGTGGCGCCGGCTCGGTGCACCCGTGCGAACCCACCTGCGCATCCCCTTGCCTTGCATGTCTGTCTCCCGCCGCCCACCCCCCAGGTGCGAGCAGATCTACTACTACGAGGAGCCCGGCTGCGAGATGCGGATCCCGCTGCCCGACCTGCTGGGGCTGTACGACCTGCAGCAAGTCACGGTGCGCATGGGGAGAGAAGGAAAAGCGCATGGCGCGTCGGGCTGCATCGTGTGGATTGCTGGGTTGGAGGGGCTCCTACGCTGGCTGGCGGGGCCTGTGGGGTGTGGGAGGGCGACTTCCGCCTGCTGCGGACCGCCCGCGCGAGTCTGCTCGCTGGTTCGCTACGACCCCCCGCGGTACAACTCCCGCGGGACACCCCCCGCGGTACAACGCCCGCGGGGCGCCCCCGGAACGCTTGCGGGCCGCCTGCGTGCCTCGCTGCCGGGGGCTGCCTGTGACGGGGGGGGCCTCCGCCCGCTGCAGACCCCCTGCGGACCCCCTGCGGACCTCTTGGTGCCGGGGGCTGCCGGTCCGCCCACCGCCGTGCCGGCCCCTGCCTCCCCCCCTGGCGCAGGTGATCCGGGAGGAGGAGAGCGACGCCAAGGCCATGATCGGCTGGAGCGACAAGCAGGCAGGAGGGGGGAGGGGGAGGGGGAGGGGCCAGGGGGAGGGGGCCGAGACCGGCCTGGGCCTGGGTCGAGGGATGGCAGCGGCGAGGGGGCTGCCCCCGCATCTGCGCGCACTGCGTCCCCACGCGCCGCCCTGTCCAATATGCGCGTTGTGGGCACATGGCAGTGCGTCATCTGCCTCCGTGCCTCAGGCCCCCGCCCCGACATCTGTCTGGGCCCTGCCCCTGATCTCCCCCCAACCTGACCCGTCCTGGCAGTGCGTCATCTGCTTCCGCGGCACCGCCTCGCTCAAGGCCGTGTGCGTGGACCTCAAGGCCATGCTGGTGAGGCGCCCGCTGAATGGGGACGATGATACGTGTGTTCTATATTAAGGTATGGGGAGGATGATACGTTTGTACCATTTGTTATCGTGATCTGTTTGACATAGCCAGCATTGCGTTTGGACCTCAAGGCCATGATGGTGCGGCGCCCGCTGAATGGGCAGGATACGTACGTGTGTACCGTTGTCATGACCTGTTTGACGTAGTCAACATTGCGTTTCTTCACATGATGCCATCAGGTGGGGTGCGTGTCGCTCTTCCGCCCTCCCCTTCCCCTCACTTTCCTTCCCCTCCCTCCCTTAAGCGTTGGGCCCTGGCTTACGCTCGGAGGTTCGCAACTAGTTCGTTACTCCCATGGTACATCCCTCCCTTTTCCCTCGCTCTCTCCCTCCCCCCAGACCTCGTACCACGACCGCAAGGCCTGCGCACACATCGCCGCCGTCGCCAAGCTGGCCGCCGTGCACGCGGGCTTCCAGTGGAGCTGGCTGCACAAGGCAGGGGCACCAGAGGGGATGGCGCAGGGAGGGGGCTTCTTCCAGCCCTAGCCTCGCCCATGCACCCAAGCGATGCGGCCAACCTGCGCCTCTGGCCATGCGGCCTGGTCTGGGCGCCGACGGGACATGGAGCTGCGGGGGGAAAAAGGGATAGCGAGGGCTGGCCCCTCCCACGTCCCAGCCCTCGTCCGTGCCACCAGGCGATACCCGCGCGTGGTACAATGTGGGCCATGCGGCCTAATGCCATGCGGCCCAATGCGGCCCAATGCGGCCCAATGCGGCCTCAGCAATGCGGCCCAATGTGGGCCCTTCGGCCGCACCCCTGGCCGCACCCCGGCATCGCCTGCCGTAGGCGCCATAGCAGTGCGCGCCACGCCCGGGTGGGCATGCCGCCAGCCGCAGTCCCCACTGCAGCCCCGGACCCGGCCCTCACCCCGCCCCCGCCCTGCCCTCCCGCTGCAGGGCTTCAGTACGCGGGTGATCGACTGGCTGCTGGCGTACCGGCGGCAGCACCCGGGCGCCAAGGTCCTCATCACGGGTACGCGACCGGGCCGTGCATGTGCGTATGTTCAGAAGTAGGGAGATGCGGTAATACGGCGGGCCGTGCGTGTGAGCTCACTGGGCGACGCTCACCTCGCGCCCTCGGCCCGTCGACCGCCGGTTCGCGAGCCGCGAGCCCATGCCGCTGGTGCCCTCGGCCTGGGAGGCCGCAGGCGCAGAGCTCAGCCCGCATGCGTTACCCTGGCAGCAGCGGCGGTGTGCCGCCCCCCTCTCTTCCCCCCAGTAGGCCCGGACCCTCTCCCCCCCTCGCCCCAGCCTCCTGAGCCCCCTGTCCCCTCCCCCTTACCCTGCCCCCGCCTCTCCTTGGGCCACTCACTGGGGGGCGGGGGTCAGCGTCATGGGCTTCCCCGCAAGAGCGCAGGCGGGCACACGAAAACCTGGCCCCCGCCCATCCCTCGGCCCCGCCAACCCCTGGCCCCCCTGGGCACACGCCAATTCTGTATCAGTGGCCCGCGCACGACCCTAGGCACCCCCTAGGCCCACCACTCTTCCTCGCGCCCTCCATTCCTTCGCCTCCCGTGTCCCGCTCAGGCCACTCGCTGGGCGGGGCGCATGCGGAGCTGTGTGCGCTGGACGGGGCGCTGGCGCTGCAGCGGCAGCTGGGAGCCGCCGCAGCGGGCCTGGGACCGGCGCAGTTTAGGTGCGGCTGGGGTTGGGGGTTGGGTGGCTGCGCGGGGGCGGCAGGACAGGGGCTGGCGTGCGAAAATGCCGCGAGGCGGGGTCTTGAGTTTGAGGTTTTAGGGTTTCGCGAGGATGCCGCGAGGCGGGGTCTTGGGTTTTAGGGTTTTGCGTGGGCCCGGCCTCGTTAGATGGGACACCTGCCTGCCTGCCTGCATACCCCCCAATCCCCCAACCCACCCCTCAACCCACCCAATCCCCACCCACCCCACACCGCCTCCCACCTCCCACCTCCCACCCGCCCGCTCGGGTGCACCGAAGCTGCTACACGTTTGGCGCCCCCCGGGTGGGCAACCGCGCCTTCGCAGCTCTGTACAACAAGGTGCGGCGCGGACTGTCACACGTTACACCACTCACGTAGCGTTTAGTCCGTTGCGTGTGTGGTGGGCGTGGCGCTGTCAAACAAGCCGCGACAGGGCAGAGGGCGCGCAGGGCGATGTGCGAGCAGAGGGGGTGGGGGCATAATGCCGCTGCCAGGGCGGTTCGGCCCCTCCGCGGCCCGACTGGAGCGCGCTGTCGCATGGGCGGCGGGGCGGGCCCTGGCCGGGTTCCATAATGATATCGCATCTTACTGCACCACACTTAACCAGCTCGGCGTGTGGTCGTCTGCTGCCGGGCGGTGGCGCAGGTGGTGGCTGAGACGTGGAACGTGGTCAACGGCAATGACGTCATCCCGCTCACTCCCAAGTGAGTGTCAACAAGTTGTGCCGGCATTATTGCAGTGGTGGATCGGGCAGCAGGAGAGCGCCTCGCGCTCTTCCCACAGTGTCGCAGCGGCAGGCAGCAGCGAAGCGCCGCCCCTGCACAGGGCACTGCGGCAACAGCAGTAGTGGTGGCCTGCGCCTGTCGGGCGTGTATAACGGCATGCCTCGCTCCGGTTGCCCCGCCGTCCCGGGCGCCAGGATGGTCCTTTGGTTCGTGTACAAGCACCCGTGAGTGCGGCCAGGCGGGGGCGCCAGCGAGGGAAGGGGTGTGGCTGGGGAAGAGAGGCAGGCGGGGCGCCGCTCACTGCAGCCACCGTGTGGGCCGCCGTGCCCACTGCTCGTCACGTATGTTGGCCAATGAATCCATCAATCGACGCGTTGGGCTCAGGGCGCGGGACTCTATCAACTGGATAGACGAAGATACGACGGCTACCGGGGCTGCGCCGTACATTGGAGCTAGGCCGGCGCTCGGGGCCTGGGCCTGGGCGGGTGCTCCGGGCCCTCGCTGCCTTGCAAACCCACGCCTTTGCTCCCCCGCCTGCCCTCTGCCCTTCCGCTGTGCAGGGGCCACCAGGTGGGGGCACACGTTTCATGGCCATCATGAGACTCCATACAACCTGGACACATAGAGCCTCATGTAGCCAATCCCTTACAGAATATCATAGGATTCCATATAACCCGAGCGTTGGTGTACATTCGTTTGCTAAGGCTGCGCCTCCAGGCAGGGCCGGCACTGAGCTGGTCTCCTCATCCGCAGCAGCGGGGCAGCGGCAGGGGCCCTGACCCTGGCTAGGGGCGGACGTCCGCCCCACCTCAAAAGCCCGGGGCCGCCCAGGGCGCTGAAGGCCGCCCGTGCCGTGCCTTCTGCGCCACTTCGACCTCCCGTCACCTCCACCACGGCCCCCGGTCAGGGAGCTGTCCGTCGGCCGTGCCGTCCGCGCTCCCTCGACCTCCTGCCGACCACTCCTCCCCCCTCCCCCTCCCGTCGTCTCCCGCCTCCCCACCCAGGTGCTGGTCAAGCAGCGTGGCGACCTCATCGTGCGGCCCACGTACACGGGTGGGCAGGGCTGCGAGTCTCTGGATGGATCATCGGCGTGGGCCTTAGGCTGGGGCTCGGCGGAGAGCGCCTGCGGGCGGGGGCTGCTAGCACTGGTGCACCACGCGCCTGGGTGGGCGGGGGGGGCGCAAGGGTGTGTGTGGGCTGCCTGGGCGCGTGTAGGCTCCCCAAGTCCCCAAGCGGCTGGCCCGCATGGAGGCAGCGCCTGGCCCTCAGCCCCCCTGAGCCGGTGTGGCTGACACGCTGCCCGCCCCGCCTGCTACTCCCATGCGGCGACCCCTCTGCAGAGAACGCTGTGGCCAGGTGCGAGCAGCAGCGCGAGGCGGGGCGCGGCGGGGCGGGGCTCTGATCCTCAGCGTCCGGCTGCGCGACCGCACGCACCATGGCTCCGCCCCCAGAGCGTGCCTCTGTGTGCGGCCCCCTTCTCCCTCCCCCCCCCACCCCCTTCTGACCTCCCCCCAGGCTGCCCGGCTCCCGCAGCGTCGTGCACCACATGCTGGGCTCCTACCTGCGCAGCCAGGCGGCGGTGCTGCGGCAGCAGACGCGCGGCAAGCACATCGAGGGCGGCCTGCGGGGGCTGCTGCAGCTCACTAAGTAGGGAGGGTGGGGAGGCAGGGGGGGGCGGCCGCAGCAGCGCCCGTCCGCTGAGGAGGTGCTGGCCGCTCAAGGGGCATGCATCCGCTGTCCCTTGCTCGCGCCAGCAGCCAGTCCTCGCACCTGCCATGCCCGACCTCTCATCCATCTCTCCCTCCCTCCCGACGCGTGCACTCCTTGCTACATCCCTCCATCCTCCCCCGGCCTGCCCACTCCCTAGTGCGCCAGCCACCCAGTGCCCGGGTTCTGGGCGATGCTGGACTACGACATGCGTGTCACTCTCCCCACCTTCCCCCTCCCCCTCCCATCCCAATCCCCTCCCCCCTCCCTCCCCTCCACCTCCCCAGCTACCCGCTGCCCGAGTTCCAGGCCGTGCTGGATCAGGTGGTGGCCGAGGTGACGACAGTGGCGCAGGCGGCGGCGGGGGCCGTACAGCGGCAGCAGGCCAGGGCGGCGGCGGCGAGGCAGCAGTCGGGCGCCGCCGCCGCCGCAACCGGCTCGGGCTCGCTCCGCTCGCTCACGGCCTGGGCGTCGTCGGGGCCGCATGGCTCTGGCTCCAAGGCCCGCAGCCTGGGGTCCACCACCGGCACGCAGCAGCGGAGCAAGGGCGAGGGCGAGAGCGAGGGAGCGCAGGGCGGTGTGGGCGCGGCGGCAGCCGATGCCGGAGGTGGGGCGGCGGTGGCGGGCTCGCTGCCGGATGCGGCCGAGGCTGAGGGCGAGGCCCGCGCGGTGGCGCTGGCTGCGGCTCGGTCTGCGGCTCTGGCGGTCGGCAGCAGCGGCGAG
Source organism: Chlamydomonas sphaeroides (assembly GCA_001662425.1). Lineage (NCBI taxonomy): Eukaryota > Viridiplantae > Chlorophyta > Chlorophyceae > Chlamydomonadales > Chlamydomonadaceae > Chlamydomonas > Chlamydomonas sphaeroides. The sequence goes on from BDDC01001559.1 coordinate 21,312, forward strand.
GCGGTGCTGCTGGCGCTGGCGCGGCACGGCTCGGTGCGGCTGCTGGTGGAGCAGGTGGGGCGGCGGCCTGGGCCAGCCCGCTGTATGAATGTGTGTTACGCAAGGCTATGTCGGGTACGAATGTAATGGTGTGGTAGCTGCTGAGGCTCATTGCGGCTGCTGGCGGAGCGGGTGGGGCGGCGCAAGGGGAGAGGGCAGCGGGCACTGGCGGCGCCCCCGGCCGCTGACGTACAAGGCCGCACACGGGTTGTGCGGCGCAAGGGCCGGGAGCAACGAGGCCGCCTCCAGCCACTGACAAGACCGCACACCCGCCCCGCCTGCCCCACTCCCCGCACAGGAGGAGCGCCGGGAGCGGCTGCGGCACCGCCGCGAGGCCGCCGCCGCCGCCAGGATCGCCGCCGCGGCAGCGGCGGACACGCTGCCGCCACTGCCGGAAGCGGCAGCGCCGCCCTCGGCGGAGGCGGGGGCGGGGGCGGGGCCGGGGGCGGCGCCCGCCAAGGCGCCTCGCTGGCCGCGTGCGGCGGCGGTGCTGTCCGACCTGCGGCGGCGGCTCAACAACACCCTGGAGCTCATCGGCATTGAGACGGGCGCCGACGACGAGGCCTTCCTCGAGGATGGGCCGCCCCAGCTGATGCGCAGCGGCGGCATGTCGCGCGGCAACAGGACGGCGGCGGCAAGGCCCGCCCCAAACCCCACGGCCGCTGCGGCTGCGGCTGCGGCCGGGGCCGGCCATGCGGCTGGCTTTGCGGCGGGGCCGCGGGGCTCGCTGGCTCGGGGGGCGCCGGGGGCTGCCGGGCCGCCCGCTGGCGCCAGCGAGTGCGAGTGGGCTGCCTTCGAGGCCGCGCTCGCGCGCCAGTCGGCGGCCCGGCAGCTGTTTCAGGCGGAGCAGCGGCAGCAGCGCAAGCAGCAGCGGCACGCGACGTACGGCCGTGGCCTGCAGCGCGCGGCGTCGGCGGCGGCGGCGGCCGGGCGCTCGACGGCGGCGGCGGCGGCCATGGCTCAGCTTCGCGGCGCGGAGCGAGCGGGGTCGGAGACCGGCGATGTGGGCAGCTGGCGGCGCGGCGGCTGGGCGTGTCCGGCGGACGTTGGGCTGGAGATGGAGGCGGCGGCGGCGGCGGCAGGCACCGCGGCCATGTGCGCGGCGGGCACGGTCCTGGCGGCGGCGGGCACGGCGGCGGCCACGGTCGGCGCGGCGGCCTCGGCGGCGGCGTGCGCGGTGCAGGCAGCGGCGGGGGCGGTTCTGCCGGACGGCGGCGGCGGCGGCGCGGCCGGAGCGCCGCGGGGCCAGAGCCCATCGGGGCCGGTCGCTGAGGGGCTGCTGGCGGCGTCCCCGGCAAAGGAAGGCGAAGAGGCGGGGCGGGGCCGCTGCTGCCCAGCGGCCGAGCAGCTCGGCGGCGCGGCCGCAAGGGGCGGCGCTAGCGTTGCCGGGCGCCAGCGTTGCGACGTTGGGGAGTGCGGCCGGGAGGAGGGGGAGTGGGAGGAGGGGGAGGGGGAGGGGGATGCAAGAGCAGCAGCCGCGGACGCCGCGCGCAGCCGGTTGCAGCTGGCCGCCGCAGCGGCAGCACTGCGGCTGTGCGGAGGCGGCTGTGGGAGCGGGTCAGGCGGATCAGGGGGCGAAGGGCCGGTAGCGGGCGGGTGCGGTCCGGGGGCCGTGTGATTGCTTGGTGTGTGCGTGGCCGTTGGCGGCCGGTGCGGCGGTGCGAGCGAGCACCGGGGTACGTGCACTCGGTTGGGCGGCCCCGACGTGACGCAACTTGACCGTGCCGCTAAGGACGACGGGCCCGCCGTTCCACGCCTGAGAGGGTAAAGGCCGCCCAATAGGGTAAAGGCCGCCAAGCGCAATGTGTAGTCGACCGGAACTAAGGCGTGCTGATCTATGGCGCTATAACATGCGTGGCGATGTGTAGTGCCTGTGTGGGGGGCCCGGTGCATTCGTGGCATATGCGCTGCGTTTATCAGTGACATACCGGTGCCCGCATTCCGTGACCCCGCGGGCCAGAGCGCGCCAGCCCTCCAACTGGCCCTGCGAGGCGCTCTATCTGGCCCGCGGGGTCACGGAACACCTCAAGAGCATGTCGTAACAATGACAGCGGCGACCGGATATCATTGGCAGCCCCTTGAGGGCCTGGGGAGGGATTCAAGAGCCTGGGCCGTTCTCCCCCGCCCTCCTGGCATGGCAAGGCGACATACAGCAGAGCCGACCGACAGCAGTCGCTTGGGGGCATCACACAGCGTTACATCGCGCAATTATACAACGGTCAGCACACGCAACAGCTTTCGGTCCCCAGCGACCGATAAACACATGCATGACGGGGCTCCAAACGTGCTACGCAGACCACGTCCACATGCAGCCTTGCACTGCCAACCAGAGCATGTATCCCAGCGCACCAACGTCACGCGCCCTCCAGTCCAACGAGGACGCCGTAACAGGTGCCAGGCCCAGGTCGCCGCTCTTGGATCCAACGCGCAGTAGGGAACAAACGTAGATGGGTGATACACCAAGTAAAGACTGGTATAACTGGCACAACTGGTGCATCGCCGCGCCCATCCCGACTGGTTGGAACAGCAACACCAACCTAGCCCCCCCCAACCCCCACCCCCACCCCCACCCCCACCCCCACCCCCAC
>BDDC01001560.1:0-15253 GCA_001662425.1 Chlamydomonas sphaeroides
AGCCAATCGCCTACCGTGCCAAACACATCTCCACATGCCCCCGCACGCCCCTCCGCACGAGAACGGGAACCAATCGCCTACCGTGCCGAACACATCTCCACATGCCCCCGCACGCCCACATGTGAAGTGCGCGCTGCTGGGTGCGACATGGCGCGGCCCCTGACTTTGCCCGCGCCAAGCTGCCCTCGCCGCCTCCGACGAGGCCCCTAGTGCCCCCCCGGCACGCCGCCAGACTCGGGCCACACGCGCCAGCTGACCCTGCTGGTTTGCGACCGCCTGCCTGCCTCCGACACCCTAGTGTCACGCCAGCACCTGCCCACCACTCCCCCCGCACTATCAGCCCCCTCCGGCTTGCGGGCTTCACAGGCAGCGCGCTCGCCCCGCCCCGCCCCTCCCTGCCCTCGCGCCGCAGTGGTGTTCTTCGGGCGGCGCCAGCTGCAGGGCTCGCTGCCCTGGATGTACGGCTTCTGGGCCAGCATCGCCGCCACCGCCGCCGCCTTCCACACCGTCAGCCCTACCGCCGCCGCGCTCATGCTGCCAACCCAGGTGCGGCCGGCGTGGTGCGGCCTGCGGGCCCCCCCGTGGGGTCCCCTTGCGGCCGGATGGGACAGCCCGTGAGCAGCTGCGGGGCTGCAGCTGCACTCGGCAGCAGAGCCCCAACCTTACGCGCTGCCTGGCATGATGCGGGCCCGTTCCGCTCTCCGGCGTCGCCGCCCCAGGCAACGGCGTGCCTGGCCCCTGGGGTGCGCCTCGCCGGATTGACCCCACACCCCACAGCAAGCTGCCCGCTGCCCGCTGCCCCCACCCCGACCCGCGCAGGTGTGGGTCACCATCGCGGCCAAGCTCAACTGGGACATTGTGCAGATCAACACCGCCTCGGGCTCCAGCTCCAAGTGACGCGCCTGGCTGGCGTGCGTACGAGTGTGCGAGTGCCCGAGCGCAGCTGAGCAAGAGCTGCTGCTGCCGCGCATGAGGCTGCAGCCCCGAGTGCACGAGTGCCGTGTGTGTTCTGCTAAATGAGGGGGGCGGTGGGAGGTGCAGCGCGTGGGGGGCGACGGGCGGGAGTTGAGGCGAGGAGCGGGCTTCATATGAGGGACAGGAAGGGGCCAGGAGCGGGGCAGGCGGGGGGGTCGTGCCAGGAGGCACGGACCCTCCTGGGTCGTGCGTGTTTTCGGAGCAGGCTCGCTGCTCTGGGCGCCAGTTTTCGGGGCAGGCTCGCTCCGTGCCATCTGGTCTCTTAGCTCCGGCGGCGTTGGCAGCGAGGCCGCGTAACGAACTGCGGCGGTGTGCGTGGTAGCGTACGTAGAGGGGCGCCTCTGGGACCGGCCGACCGGGACCAGGGGCACGGCCGAGGACCCGCCGCTGCCGGTGTAAGGTGCAGAGCGCGCACAACGACCCGCACCACACTTCGCCACCACGCTTTCACACCACCGCGCGACAGCTGCTTGCTCGGGATCAACAGACGTCGCGACGCCACAACCCGGTCATGGACAGTCTGGTGGGTCGGGGGCCGGGAGGTGGGTGCCTGTAGCGAGCCGGCCACCCCGCGCGAGGGACATCGCCAGCGGCAGCGGCACTGCGGCAGCCACGGCAGCGACCCAGGCCGCAGGCAGGCGACGCAGGCGCGGGGCGCGGCACCGACGGCTCGCAGCCAGGCCTGCCTGGCCCTCGCTCCTCCTCGCACGGCATCCAAAAACGAGAAACGCGAACGAAGGCAGCACGGTATCCGGAACCCGCGCACCGCTCCTCCTCGCAGCCGGCACCCCTGGCCGCTGCTGGCCTCGGCACCGTACCCGACCTCTCTCGCCTCTTGAGGCCCCAGGCTTTGGAGTCAGCGTGGAAGTCAGGGTAGAGGCCCTAGGCTGTGCGCGCTGCCCTCGGCGCCTCGAGGGCCGCCCCCTTCCGCCACCCGAGCCCCGCAGGAGGGCTTTGAGCGGCGCGCCGACCCGGCGGACCCCGCGCAGCAGGAGCTGCTGTCCGAGATGCGGGCGCAGGTCAAAAAGGTGGGGCGGCGTCAGGGGGGGAGCGAGGCGGAGAGCGGGGTGGGGACAGACGCGGGCCAAGAAGGTGGGGGTATGGCGGCGGAGGGATGGCGGAGGGATGGGGCATGGGGGATGGGGAAGGGCGCGTCTGGGACGCCACCGCGGGAACCAGGGGAAGCGAGCGCCTCGGGCGTCCGCCCTGAACGCCCGTTGGCCGCCCCCCACCTCTCCCCGGGACAACACCGCGACCTTCCCGCCATCTCGCCCCGCCCCCGGCCCCCTCCCCTCCCCTCCCCTTGGCCCTGCACAGCTGCAAGACCAGAACCGCGACGCCGACCCGCGGCTCACCTTCTCCACGCCCGAGTTCAAGGAGGCGCAGCGCACCTTCACGGACGGCTTCAAGGTGGGGCATGGCGGGGATCCGTGTGAAGCGGGGCGTGCGTATGTGTGTTTGTGTGTGGTCCAGTGTTAGGTAGAACAGAACCCCACACGTAGGTGGGGGGGAGGGCGGGGGTGGACGGGTCGCCCTTGGGGCGCGGCAGGGTAGGAGGTGGGGGCGCAGGGCGACCCAGTGCCGCCGCTCCCTCGGGGAGGGGCACCCCGCCGCGGAGGGCCCACCAGGCGCGGGGCCTTGTCTTGTTCTAACGACGCCAGAGATAGCGTGGCGGGGAGCCGCCCCGAGCCAGAGCCCCGAAGCCAAACGCTATTAGTCCCGGAGTGCCGGCAGCTATCGACACACAACCAGCCGAAGTCAGCCGGCAGCTTGCCACACCGTGTGCTGGCTTTGGCTTGCCCAAGCCCGCTGCCCCAGCTGCAATGCCCCACCCAGCGCTGCTGCCCTTGCCGCCCTCGCACGTCTGCCGCAGCGCAACTTCGGGCGGCCCGTGGAGTGGGCCATGGTCAAGGAGTACCCCTGGTCAACACCGCAGGTCAGGGAGGGTGGGGCAGGGTTTTGGGTGGGCGTGATGCTGCAGCCGATGGCAATGTGGGTCAGGGGCCCATACGGGCCAAGGGCTCTCCATGTTATCCAGCCGTGCATCGGCGCTCTGCCGGTTTACTGGGGGAAAAGGTCAGGGGAGCATCGAAGGGCGCGTTACCCTGGCTAGCAAGACTCATTGAAGGAGGTTGCGAGGGCGAGGGGGAGTAATAATGATCGAAGGAAGTCGCGAGTGCCAGAGCGGCGAAGTGTGGCTTTGACGCCCTTGCAGCACAGCGCTCGGGATCGCTTCCCTCGCCGCGTGCCACCGCCCTCAGCACCCTTCCTCGGGCGCCCCCCTGCCACTCACCGGAGCTCTGAGCTGCGTCTGCTGCCTGCTGCGCAACTGCCCTGCGCCGCCCTGCTCTCGAGGAACCCCTGCTACCTCACCGGCGCCTGCCCGCTGCTTGTGCCAACTTCAAACCAGACATCCGAGACATCGAAACGCCTCCATCTGCTGCCTCCTGTGCTCTGCCCCGCAGTTGCGCAAGCTGGACACGCCCATGGAGATGCCAGGCAGCGGTCACTAAGTGGCGGCACGTGCAGGCGCTGGGGGCTAAGGAGAGAGGGGTTGCTGGTAGGCCCCTGCGCCGGGGGCGCGAGGCTGGAGCGCGCCCCTTTGCCAAGAGGCAAGGGGCACAGGTGTTCGGGCCATGCGGCACGCCCCATTGGTTCAGATTGGCGTGATGTTTTGGCGAGGGGGCTGCGCGAAAAGGGTCCCGGCAAAGCGCGCATGTCGGCGCAACATGCTGCGGTCCGGCCGCGCGAAAGGACGCCCGCTCCATGTGGGTTGGCGGCAAGGGGCGCCATGTACACTTGGTTATAAGCAGGACAGCTCCAAACCGGCGTTGTGACACCGGCGAAGCCAAGCCCTGGCCCTCGCCGGGGAGCGAAACAATAGCCGTGAAGTGCGCTGACGCCTGTCGTCAAGCGTAAAAAGATCAATCGCCTATCAATATAGTCGGGAATTGAGTTACCCTGTCGACCCAGCGCGCAGCGGGGCGCAACACCTCCGCGTGAACTCGCTATATGGTAGGCAAACTGCAGTGATGCCTACTCAGTTATATGCAGTTTCATCACTTGGGCTGGACCGTGTAGTCGTGGGCGCTGGGACGCTGCAGAGGGGCGGTGGCCCCGCACCGTTCGGCAAGCCCCGGCGATTGCGGTCGCACCGACCAAGGGGTTTCTCGTCGCACCCTCCGCATACTTACATTAGGGCGACGCCCACACAAAGCCCTTAGTAGCACCTGTCACTCGGACGGGGCTGTCAAGCTTGCACCCGACACTCGTCTTATCACGCGACGCTTGCTCAGGATGCAGACTCTCCCCTGCAAACTGCCTGGTGTTTCGCACAAGGGCCTGCCAGTCGGCGTGCCGGTGTCGCCGCGGGTCGTTCCGCGCGTGGCGAAGCCCAAGCCCTCGTCCGGTGCATCGAGCCAGGCGCCTGCCAGCGAGTAAGTCGAGGACCCGACACTGCTGCCATGACCTTTCGTTGACCATGATAGCAGCACCAGGGCTGCGGGCTTGAACTGGGGGGCATCCAAAGCCCCAGCGTCGCGGCACGATATCGGTCTTATCGCGAGCGGCCCCGTCATTCCGCAGGCCCACCAGCGCACCCAGGAGCGTTGCTGCCCCTGTCGCCAAGATGATCCACGTAAGCCTGCGCCCCCTCGCTGCGCCCTTTGACTCTCAGCCCATCCTGAGCGGGGATCGGGCGCGACTGACCCCCCGCTCGTGTTAACGCCGTCAAAGATTTCCTTTGAGCAGGTGCCTTGCCTGGGGTCGGTTACGACTTCGCAAACCCCTTTTTGCAACTGTGATGATGCAGAGTGCCGCGAGCAAGAAGCAGCTCGTCACCGACCTGCCAGCTTGGCAGGCGCTGCAGGAGCACGTCGCCGAGATCGAGCAGACGTGAGCTCGGGGCTTGGGTCCGAGCGGCATCATGCAATCCGGGGATCGCGCCTGGTTCAGCCACCGTTACGAAACGACTCCAGACGGGCTGCGGATAATGGACAGGATGCCTGTCAGCCTTCGGTGCCGCCTTGCCGTGCCGTCAGCCGGACATGACTGCATATGCCCCGTTATGCCGTCCACCCTGGTGTGGGCTCGCGGCCGCAGCACCCCTATCCTCGCAGCCTGATGCGCGCATCAACACACGAAGCCGCCTCCCGATTGTGCCGATTGCTGGGCCAAGAGGGCTGCCGCGCGGCGGTCTCGGCGCGTCACGGCGCCATAAACCCTAGCTGGCCCCGCACCCCCGCCCGCACACGAAGCTCGTGCCTGCTACCCATCCCGCTGCACGCCAAGGCTCTGCAGCCACTCACGACCGCACTTGTCATCACAGCGAAGCCACCGCACGCAGCCGGGGCTGGGGAAGGCCATCCGGGGCCACAGAAGCACACCGCTAGGCTCCTGCCGGCTTGGGTACACGAACATGGGTACACAAACATGGCTGCTGGCCACGGCTGCCCATGCCAAGCTCCGACTGGCCTAATCACATCAACACTCCCGGCACACATGCACCGTGCAGCCATGCATCTGCTCGTGCCGCTGGGCCCATGCTCCTACTCGACCTCCTGCACACGCAAACGCGCGCGTCGCAGCGGGCCACCAACGCGGTCGTGCCAGCGCCCTGCGCGCACAGCCTGGCCAGACCGCCCACACCAGCGCCCTTCGTCCTGCTCCACCTCATGCACCCTGCAACGTTCGCGGCCCCCGCACTGCGCACACCTACCCTCTGACCCACATCCGCCGCCTCCCTGCCCCTGTCCTTCCCAACCCCGCCCCCGCAGCCACCTGCGCGACCTGCTGCACGATGAGGCGCGCTGCATGAGCCTGATCAAGGAGTCGGAGGGCATCTACTGCGACTTCTCGCGCCAGCGCATCACGCAGAAGACCCTCGAGGTGCGTGTCGCGGTGCTGGGAGCATGTGGGTCAGGCCCCCGATGGCCGGGCCTGCCGCCGCTCACTCCCTTGGCTCTTGCTCGAGGCCCTGACGGTGCCGTGCGCCGCACCAACCCACAAATCTTTCGCAGCCGTGTACCTGCTGTGCCGTCCGCCCTGTCCGGTGTCCTCCCTGTTCGCCTTTCACTACGTCCGGCTGCGCCCTTCGCCCTTAATCCCTAACGGGTGCTCCTTGTCTGTGGGACTACCGGTACTGGCTGCGCGCACCATCCTAAGTCACGCCCCGCCTCTTTCCGCCCTCTCTCACGCCCTCCCAGGCCCTCTACGAGCTGGCCGAGCAGTCGAACCTGCGCGCCAAGATCAACGCCATGTTCAGCGGCGAGCACATCAACAGCACAGAGGACCGTGCCGTGCTGCACATTGCCACGCGCGCGCACCGCAACCAGGTGCGAAGGCGCCTGGCTTGGGGCCTGGGGCTGGATTATGCTCGGGTGGGGGATGCTGGGAACTGACACGGGACTGCCGGGACTGGTGCGTTGGCTGTGCTGATCGCACCTCGCGAGCGTCCGCATGACCCTGCACTCACCCGCCCGGGCCCACCTCGCCCTTGTGGCCGGTCGCATCGGGCCCGCCCAAGCTTGTGGCTCGAGCACTGGCATGACTTGATTCATAACATCTTCGGCACATCCCTCTCTCCACCACCGGCCTCCGCAGAAGATCATCGTGGACGGCCGCGACGTCGTGCCGGACGTGTGGGAGGTGCTTGACAAGATCAAGGCCTTCACCGACAAGGTCCGCGACGGCCAGTGGCTGGGCGTGACGGGCAAGCCGCTCAAGAAGGTGGTGGCCATTGGCATTGGCGGCTCCTTCCTGGGCCCCCTCTTCGTGCACACCGCGCTGCGGTGAGGCGGGGCGGCGGGAGGGCAGGCGGCTACGGACCGACCTGGGGTCCGGCGTCTGGGGATTCGAGACGGCACTGGCGATGGAGCCCCGGCCTCACAGATCCTGCTACGTCGCAGCCACCAAGACGCCACCCAACGCCTGCTTCTCATCCCTGCCGCGCCACGCGCAGCACTGAGCCCAACGGCATCCGCGCCTCGCACGGCCGCACGCTGCGCTTCCTGGCCAACGTGGACCCCATCGACGTGGCTCGCGCGCTGGACGGCCTGGACGCCGAGGAGACGCTGGTGGTGGTGGTCAGCAAGACCTTCACCACGGCGGAGACCATGCTCAACGCGCGCACCGTGCGCTCGTGGCTCATTGAGCGCCTGGGTGAGTGCCGAGGGCGGGCGTTCCTTGCAGCTGGACGAGATGATGAGATGCCGCGGCGCGGTGTGTGCGTTTGGCGCGGGGCCGGTCGCAGTGTTGCAAGCTGCCTAGGGTCCCGTTTGGGCGGTCCCAACTGGCTCCACCGATGGCTCCCAGTTGAAGCCTGCTGGGAATCCTGACAGCGTAAGCTGTCGCACAAAGCAATCATGCGACCGGGCTGGATTTGCGACGATGGGGTGTTGGTTCTGTGAAGCACGCCACCGCTGCTGCATAGGCTTGAAAAGTCAGCTAGCAGAGTTGTCGTCGCGCTGGGCCTTGAGCCGCCGCGCGGTTTGTGTGTGCGCGCGCGCTGCGGCGACGAAAGGGCGGCTAGCAGCAGTGCCACACCGTTGATGACAGTGTGACTAGCGACCCCGCGGAAGGAGAATGCAGGGCGCAAGTTGGCCATGCCGTCTGCCGTATTGGCTAGCTGTCCTCTGCGGCTTGCATGCACGCGCGTCACAATGGAGGTGGTGGCACCTCAGCATGTGGGAAGATGCCTCGGCTGCATGGTGGAGGGCGCCGGACGTGGGACCGCGGCCCGGCTGGCGGAGGATACCCTCGCAATACACGTCCGGCCGCAAGCAGCACGCCATAGTGCGCAGTCTCACCTTGCGCCTGCTTCTTTGGCCGTGTCGCCTCGCAGGCCAGGACGCGGTTGCCAAGCACATGGTGGCTGTGTCGACCAACCTGAAGCTGGTCAAGGAGTGAGTCATGGGATTGGGGGCCGGCCTCCTAGGGGGTTTGGCTGCAGTCGCCGGAAGTCGTGGACGCGCGGGCGAGTGGCGCGCGGGGCTCGGTGTGGGAGCCCATACGTCGCGGGGCGGGGACTGTCAGGGCAGGCGAGCGGGCGAGGCGCTGCGCGGGAGTGTGGATGTAGGCATGTCTATGCCATTGGCTTGTTTGTTGCCGGCAGCCTGAGGTCAGGCTTGACCCGCAACCGCGGCCGGTCGTGATGCGCGCACCCGCCTACCGGCTAGTTGACCCTGGTCGTTGCTGCTGCCCGCTGCCCTCAGGTTCGGCATTGACCCCGAGAACGCCTTCGGCTTCTGGGACTGGGTGGGCGGCCGCTACTCGGTGTGCTCGGCGGTGGGCATCCTGCCGCTGGCGCTGCAGTACGGCTTCGACATCATGCAGGTGCGTCATGCTCCGGGAAAGTTGGGGCCGTTGGGGGAGCTGAGCGCAGCAAGAAGGGTTCTAGGGTCACGGCGACTGCTCCTGCTCCGTGGTGGAGGGGTGGCGCACAGGCACAGTTGCGCGCATCCGCCCGCTCACCCACGGCCGTGCCCCTGACCCGCATCCTGCCCTCCCCGCGACCATCTTCCCCACCCCTCTTGCTGTGCTGCAGGAGTTCCTTGCGGGCGCCAACAACATGGACGAGCACTTCAAGAACCAGCCTTTCCAGGACAACCTGCCGGTGCTCATTGGCCTGCTGAGCGTGTGGAACGTGTCGTTCCTGGGCTACGGCGCCAAGGCCATCTTGCCCTACTGCCAGGCGCTGTCCAAGCTGGCGCCCCACATCCAGCAGGTGCGCTGGCCGAAGGAGTTTGAGGGAGCCAGCTGGAGGCGGTTCAGGAGTGGGGCATCTGCAGAGCGGGAGCCTTGCTGTCAAGGGGCCACGCACGCTGCACTGCGCGCCCATCTTCAGCGTGTGCGCTGACCGGCGACGTCTCTTTGCCGCCTCGGCCTTCAGGTGGACATGGAGTCCAACGGCAAGGGCGTGGACATCAACGGCAAGCGCCTGCCCTTCCAGACCGGCGAGATTGACTTCGGTGAGATTCCGTTGTCGTTGTTTGGCAGCAAAGCGCTTGTTGGAATGACGGGGCCACGTGCGGCAGCCACACGGCCCCCGGACGCCCTCGCGTCATCCCCCTGGCCCCACCGTCCCACCGTCCCACCACTCTTCACCGCCTGCTCCCTTCCTCCCCCAGGCGAGCCCGGCACCAACGGCCAGCACTCGTTCTACCAGCTCATCCACCAGGGCCGCGTCATCCCCTGCGAGTTCATCGGCATTGTCCGCAGCCAGCAGTCGGTCTACCTCAAGGGCGAGGTGGTGTCCAACCACGACGAGCTCATGTGCAACTTCTTCGCCCAGGTGCGGCACAAGGCGCTTGGGCGCGGGCCGGGGGCGGAAAGGCCTGCCGTGGCCTAGGCTGGGACGGGACAGGTTCGTGGGGGTGGTAAGCGTTGCGGTGCCGGACGTTCGGACCGCCGCACCACGAGGGCGGCGGTGTCGGTCAGGCTCATGGACACCGTCGACGGACGAGGCCTGGGCGCCGCTGCTCGTCGCACGACCCCTCGCCTGCATCTCAACCCTCTGCCCCTCCCCCCTCCTCAACGCGCCCACCGCTGCAGGCTGACGCGCTGGCGTACGGCAAGACGCCTGAGCAGCTGCGCTCGGACAACGTGCCCGACTACCTCATCCCGCACAAGGCCTTCACCGGCAACCGCCCCTCCATGTCGATCATGCTGCCCAGCTGCACCGCCTACACGCTGGGCCAGCTGCTCGCGATCTACGAGCACCGCATCGCCGTGCAGGTGCGGCGCGAAGCAGGAGGCTGGGGAGCTCTGGGAGGGGGCAGGCCGTCTCGTAGGCGGGGGCCTCGACCAGCGCCTTGCGGCCTGCAGCTTGGTGGAGTCTCGGATGCTGGGAGGGAAAGCTGGATGGGATGCATGCAGCAGCACAACACGGGCTGTACGTTCCTCATCTCACGTCTGGCTCCCTACCCGCTGCTGTGCAGGGCTTCATCTGGAACATCAACTCGTTCGACCAGTGGGGCGTGGAGCTGGGCAAGGTGCTCGCCAGCAAGGTGAGGCGCGCTCCTCCGGCCGTCCAGTTGCGCAGTCCAGCCCTCCGATTGCACGCGCCCCTGCGCGGCCACCGTGCCGTTTGATGGCCCGACCAACTGCAATGCCCCGCCCCATCCGCTCACTTGCATTCAGTGCCCGTGCCCCACAACCCTGTTCCCCGTCTCAACCTGTGCAGGTTCGCACGGTCATGAACTCGGCGCGCACGCGCGACCGCAAGGTGCTGCCGCAGGACGGCTTCAACTACAGCACCACGCGCATGATGAACAAGTACCTGGAGGGCAAGACGCAGGTGCTCTACCCCGAGGGCCACGACGTGTTCCCCATCGGTAGGTCTGCAATCCACCCCAAAGTGCTCAAGGTGTCGTGCAGCTTGACTGTGGGCGTATGAAGTCCTAGTTTCGCGTTCCGAGGCCCACCATGCTGAGCGTGTCGGCTGGAAGAGGTCCCGACTGCTACCTGACGTACCGCCCCATCCCTTGGTGATGCCCGCCTTGCGTTCCCACAGATATGCTCCGGTCGCGCGATTAGGCGCCTGGCGCAGGAGCGCTGCTGCGCGGGCGCAAGCAGCCTGCAGAGGCTGGTTGCCGCACGAGGGAGCAGCCCTCGGCTGCCTCCGGGCACGGGCGGCGCTGGAGGAGCATTGCAGCGGCAGCAGCTGCCACTGGGCGGCTGGCGCGGCGTAAGGGCTTCTGTAGGGGAGGTCGCGCGCAATCTGGGTCGCTCCCCGGGTGGCAGCTCCCGGAGAAGCCGGCCGAACGTGCTACAGCGGAGGGGGAAGGAGGAGGCGTAGCATGGGCAGGGGCCTGACCGCGGCCCGCGAGGTGCTGGCGCAGCCCCTTAAAGAGTCGGACCGCAAGCTCCATACGCGCCGCCGTGGCGCAGCGCCGTGTGGGGCGCGGTGGGTGCGCGTGAACGAGGGGCGGCCGCGGCGCCGGACTGCTTTTCCCTCCCCGCCCTGGGCCCGGCCGCCGCCGCCAGCCGCGACGTCGGTGTGGGCGGCAGCGGCCGGTTTGGGCCGGCGGGGGTGTGTGCACGTCCGCCGCGGCCCGCCTACCGGGTATGCGGCTGTACGGAAACTGACACTCGTTAGTGTCTCGTCCCAACTACTGTGTGCGCGAGTGGTGTGCTGCGTGGCTTGTGGCTTGGTCGCAATGCGTTGAACTGCGGGGGGCGTGTGGGCGGGAGGCAGGGGAAGTGCGACGGCCGTGGAGCTGCGCTGCGGGGCACTCACGGCGGAGGCGTGCGGTGTGGGCGTTGGCGGGGGGGGGCTGGCTCTGGCTCTCGCCAGGGGGATCGGCGGTCGGCTGGTTGCTTTTGCCTGGGCGAGGGACAGGTCAGGCGGACCTCCTAGGGCAGGTTAAGTTGATTACTCCTTGGTGTGATTCAGGTTGGGTCGGTTTGTCAGCGCCCTGATGGTGGCGCCGGCGGCGTTGCCGCAGGGCGGGCTGTCGTATCATGTTGGCTAGGCGGGTTGCTGGCACGCATTCTTGAGGGGGTTGCCCGCGACCCCGTGCCGCGGGTTCACGCCGCCGACGGGCGGTGCGGCGGCAGGGCCGGCGGCGCTAGGCCCCGGGGTAAGCCCTGCCCGCAATTCGGCAGGAGCGATGCGGCTCTTGTAACAGGAATAAGCCGCAACTGCCGGCACCCGCGAGGTGGCCCCACTGCACGCACGTCCTCAGAGCCACGAGCGCTACCTGCACCACGGCTTGCTCGCGCATGTTGCCGCGTGCTTTACAAGGGGCCGATCTTCATCGAGGTCGGCCGCACGCTCGCTTTGGCGCACAGGTAGAGAGGGGCCCCAGGCCCTGCGTCAGATGGCTGAGGGTCGCTACCTGCCGCCGGCCCTACTGAGCCTAGCCTGCGCCGCCGTCTTGCCTGGTGGAGCCCGACCACTCCCGCCATCCGCCCGTCGCCGCCACGCTCTGCGGCCCTTCTCTCACCGACGCCAGTGGCGCCCTGCAGTTCCCTGGCGCATACCGTACGTTGCTCGTAAACCCCAGGTACACTGGCGGACAGACGCAAGCGTACTGCCCGCTAGTGGCAGGCATCTACGTCGGGCCCCAGGAGGGCCTCCTGTCGGGCCGAGCCGCCGTACCAAGCACAGCGAGCACCTCCCGCCAGCCCCCCATGTCCCCCATCCCTGAAATCCCATCACTCCCCACACACCCCTTCCGTCCTGCGAAGGGGCCCCACACCCCAGGGCCGCAACCCCCGCCATGCCCGCGCTGCTGCTCGCGGGCCGCCGCCTGCTGCTGGCCTCGGACGACCTGCCGCTGCTCGCCGCGCCCGCCGCGGCGCTGCACAGCTGCTGGGCGCTGGCGCTGCTGGTGCTGCTGGGGCTGAGCCGCTCCCACGCCGCCTGCCGCGAGGACGAGGCCTACCTGCCCTGGCTCGCCTCCGCGGCGGCGGTGTTCGCGCTGAGCGCCGCCATCGAGTGGGCGCTGGTGGCTGCGGGGCTGCGAGGTAGGCGGCCGGGGCTGCCAGCCTCGACGGGCGGAGAGCGGGACGCGGCGAGGGGTGACCCGTGGGTTGGGTCAAGGGTCGGCTCTGCCCCAACTCATTCGAGCTCCGCTTCCCCCCTTACCTACCTCCCGTGCCTCCACCCCTTTCCCCCACCTCCGTACCCCCCCGCGCCCAAAGGCACGCCTCTCGAGACGGACGCACGCGCCGCGGTGCTGCCGCTGCTGGCGGCCCACGCCGCCGCCGGCGCCGCCGAGCTGGGCCTGGCCGCGTACGGCACCTGGCTGCTGTGCCGCCACCACAGCCTGTGCGAGGGCTGGAGCCCGCGGCCGCTGGCTGCGGCGCTGGTGGGCACGTCATGGGCCGTGATCGGAGTCAACGGGTGGGGCCGGGCCCCAAGGGGGGGTGGGATAGCGGTGGGCCGTGCCCCAGGGGGACGACGGGCGCCGCGCGTCTTGTGCCGTGTTCGAACGTAAGCCCAGCCATGACGCTAGCCCTGCGCTGCCCTGCTCTTTGCCCTGCACCTCTGGCTTGCATGCTGGTTCTTCTTTGACAGCTTGCTGTCGGCGCTGGCGCTCAACCCCTGGCACGGGCTGGGGCTGGTGGAGGCGTGGGAGGCGCGGCTGCTGTGGGCGGCGCGTCTGGTGTGCTGCCGCGTAGGGCTGCTCACCCGGGCACATGACCCCGACAGGTGGGTCCCAGGCTCCAGTGCCCAATCCTGTACTACCGTTGACCGCTAGCAGGGACATGGGCCTGCCACTGCAACAGCTCGCGGTGCCCAGCCGCCCCCCGCCAGCTCCCGAGCCCGCCCAAGCTCTTTTACTGTTGAACCAGCGTGCAAGTCCCGAGCCCAAGCCCCGCCTGCCCGCTGCCCTGTGCCGTGCACCTGCCGCAGGGGCCCCGCCCTGCGCCGCATCGCCGCCCTCACCTCCCGCCTGCTGCAGCACGCCGACCTCACCCTGAGCGACGTCGCCGCCGCGCTGCTGCTGGTGGCGGCGGCGCAGCGCGAGCGCCGCCGCCGCGCCCTGCGCGACGCTATGGTCTCCGCCGTCTCCGCTGCCCGCGCCGCCGCCGTCGCGGCGGTGACGGCGGCCGCACCCGAGCCGGCGGGTCCGCCGCCGACGCCGCCGGCCGGCATGTCGCCATTCCTCGCAGTCCAACAGCCCGAGGCCGGCGGCGGCGGCGCCGCCGCCGAGCCAGCCACCCTGGCGGCGATGCCACCGCCGCAGCCGCTGACGCCGTCGGCTCGCGTTGACCGGCCGCCGGGCCGCCGCGTACGTTTTGCGGATTATCTGGAGCCCGCGGACGGCAGCGGTGAGGGTGCTCCGGTGCAGCCGGCGAAGCCACTCCCGTCGGCGGCGGCAGTGGCGGCGGCGCTGCCAGCGGCTCCCAGCCACGCCGTAACCCTGATGTATCCCATTACCCACATCACACCCGCCGGCATGGAGGAGCACCTACAGGTACGTGTCCCATGCATCGCATGCAGATGTGGTCTGTTTGGTCCCGCTGTGCTCCGACGGTGGGGGATCTGAGGGCCCCATCGTTTTTTTTGTGCCTTGCGCCGTTCGGCACTTTGACTTGGTTCCTGCTTCCTGCTTTTCCGTTTTTCCTTGCTCGGTTTCGGTTTCTTTTTCCCTTTGTAATTTCTCTCTCTCAGATGTGTGTTTGCTCTTTCACGGCACCTTGTGACTGATGGAAGATGTAATGTGGGGGGTGGGTGTCGTCGCGTTGCCGGCCCTGGCGCCTGCGCTCGATTGCCCGTCGCTTCATGCCTGACTGACTGGGGGAATGCACCGTGGGGGATGTTTGATGGGCTCTGGCGCCCCCTGGATGCCGTGTGGTGACAGGAGCTGGTGGAGGAGCTGGCGGCCGAGGCGGCGGAGGCCGAGGCAGACGCCGGGGCGCCGGCGGCGCCGCCAGGGCCCGTCAGCGGCCCGAGCCTGGCGGCGGCTGACCTGGATCTGGAGTCGGGCACCGGCGGTGGCGACAGCGGCAGGAGTGCCGTCGGCAGCGGTCGCCCCGCCGCCGCCGTGGCCACGGCCATGGCGACCGCTGGCGGCGCGGAGCCCGCGGCGGCAGCCGCCGCCGCAGTAGCAGCGGCTGTGGCCGAGGCGGCCCTAACGGCGTCAGCTCCGGACGGCGCGACCACCACCGGTGACACCATGCTGGCCGAGCCAGTGACGATCCCGACGGCGGCGGCGGCGGCGGCGGCACTGCGTCAGCGTATCGGCGACGCAGCGCTGGCGGCGGCCTTCGCCGCTGACCGCGAGACCGTGGACCGCGAGACCCTGGCAGAGGCGGAGCTGTACGGCAGGTACGGCACAGCGCTCCGGGACGGACGGATGATGGCTTACGATCTGCACGTGCGCGGCCCCGGCCAGGTACGCCGCCGCCATCTATGGCAGCTTTGTGCCAGGTGGCGCCGACAACCTACACTCCGGCGGCGGCGGCGGCGTTGCTGCCGGTACCTCACGCTCATGGCCCTGGCCTTGGCGGCGTCGGCAGCCGGACGGTACCGACGGCGTCCTGCTCCAGGGCGGCGGCGGCGGCGGTGGCGGCGGCGGCGGCGGCGCGCAGCAGCAGGCAGCAATGCGCCGCGGCATCGCGGCAGCGGCGCGGCGGCTGGGCCGCGGCCCGCTGCTGTACGTGAATACGGCAAACAGCGCCGAGGGCTACCTGCCGTACATGGTCACACTGGATGCGCCCACCAGGTACCTTACGGCGCTATTAGGGTGCCGCGGCCCGACCGTGACCGTGACCGTGACCGTGACCGTGACCGTGACCGTGACCGTGACCGTGACCGTGACCGTGA
>BDDC01001561.1:0-11611 GCA_001662425.1 Chlamydomonas sphaeroides
GGGGAGGGAGGGGTGCTGGGTTTGGGCGGGCCGGGGCCATGGGGATGAGGGCGCTGGGGTCCTTGAGCAGGGCTGCGGCCGCGCGTGTGGGAGGTGCCGGGGCTGGGGCGGCGGGGCCGGCGTTGGGGTGGCGGGTCGGGGGCCGGGGGCCGTGAGGGCCGGGGGTTGCGGTGGCGTCGGTTGGCGGGGGGGCGGGCTCAGGGGCGCGGTGGAGTGTTGGCGTCAGCGGGCTGGGTGGGCGGTGGCGGTCAAGCCGGGGCGAGGAGGGCGGCGAGACCGATGCAGGAGTACGGGAGCCTGGAGGCCGTGTGTACAGCCCCAGCGTGCAGCCGTGGCCACGTGCCGACGCCTGGGGTCACCCATGTCCACCCCACCCCACCCACCCCGCAGGCCCTCCGTATCCTCAACCGCCTGCTCTTCGGACCTCCTCCGCCGCCGGGCCAGCTCGCAGCAGACGCCATCGCGGTCGCCGCCAGCCCCTGTTCCTTCCCCTCCTCCTCCGCCCCGGCCTCCCCCGAGCGCGATGCCCCCACCCTGGCTGCCCTGATCGCCATGTCGCCGCCCACCGCCGCTTCCCCCACCTCCGCCGGCGGCACGAACCCTGGCCCCGGCCCCGGCCCCGGCCCCCGCCCCGACCCCGAGCTCGCCCCCGGCCTTGGCCTGCACGGCTGCGATGAGTCAGACTACTACGCCGCCGCCAACTCCCTGCTGCCAGACGTACTGGCGAGCAGCCCACTGGCGGCGGCTTACGCCGCCGCCGCCCGAGCCGCCGCCGCAGCGTCAGCTGACGGTGCCGCCAGCGCATCAGGTGCCGCCGCGGCGGCGGAGGCGGCCGCAGAGGCCGCGGCGACTCCTGGCGGCGCCGGGTCGAGGCCGCGGCGAGGTCTGCCTATCCTCCTGGCGCTGCTGCAGGTGCGGCTGCCGCAGGCGTGCATTGCTTTAATGAATGATACCATACAGTGTGCCTTGCCGCCATGAAGTGTGCCTCGCCGTGTGTGACGCGTGCGGCACGCGTGAAGTTGAATCCATGTGGGATTGCTGCATGTGTAGCCAAGAAGCGGGCTTGAGCCAACGCGCGCACCGTCCCAACACCGCACAACTCTCCCCCGGCCCCCGACCCCCTACCCCCTACCCCCGGCGCTGCCGCAGGTGGCGGTGGCGCGGGAGGGCGGCATGGGGTCGCGGCTGGAGCTCATCGGGCTGCCGGCCAGGGTGGTCACACGGTGGGGTTGGGTCGGGGGTAGATCGGGGCTGGGATCGGCGGGAGCCGAGTCTTGTGTTCGTGCCGGTGCAGGCGTACCTGAGCCCGCCCCCACCCCCTGCTGCGCAGCCCCCAGCCCTCCCCTCCCCGCCCATCCCCTCCCGCTGCAACGCGCGCGCGCAGGTTCCTGCCCGACGAGGGCCAAGACGAGGAGCGCGGCGCGGGCGCCGGCGAGGAGGCGCCGGGCGTGTTTGTGGACGTCTTCAGCGGCGGCCGGCTGATGCGCTGGGGCGAGCTGAGGTGAGGGGGCGGGGGTGGGCGACGGCAGGGGGAGCTGAGGTAGGTGCCCTGTGGGAGGGGGCGGGGGTGAGGGACCGCAGGGCGCTGGGCTGTTGTGCCGGGGGGGGAGCTGGCGTGATGGGCGGGAGGATGGGCCGGAGGATGGGCCGGAGGGCGGCGGCGCTGCAGCGGACTCGAGGGGGACGCGGGGCGCGGGGCGGCGGGGTACCCCCGGTGTCAGCTGGGCGTCTGGACTGCAGCTGGTCGCGGCGGAAGGCGGGTGGCTGCGATGTGGGGGGCCCCAGCAGTCGCGTAAAGACAAGCGCCCAGCTCCCCTGCCTCGTCCATTAGACGGTCTGTCGCGGCCACCCTGCCTCCGTCGCCTCCTTCCGCCCCCGCCCTCCCGCCCGCCCAGGTCCTTCATGGCCACCCAGGGCGTGCCGCTGATGCCCCGCCACGTCCGCCCCCTGGCCCCCGCCCAGCTGTACGAGCGCGTGGGCCTCAACCTGGCCGGCGTGTACACGGTGCGTACGGCACCCGCGCGTACGGCTTGTGTACGACATCCGGGAGCAGCGAGGCCCTTGACCCCTGCGCCCCGCCTTCCCGTCCTACCCCACCGCTGCCCCCAGCACGAGGAGGGCGGTCGGTCGCTGGACTGCCTTCGCCTGGCGCACGAGCTCATCCACGTGGTCACAGGCGACCAGGTGGGGGCGGGGGTGGAGAGACATGGGGAAGACGAGGGATGGTGTGTGTGTGTGTGTGTGATGTGTGGCCAGGCAGCCGCACGGCACGTGGCAGGGTAGCGTGCCCCGCAACCGACACCCGCTTGCACCCCCTCCACGTGCCTTGACACGAACCCTGCTCCTGGCACCCCTTCTCCTCCCCCTTCCCCCAGCACCCGCACGTGCTCCCCCGGCGCCTGGAGGCCGCCCTGGCGCTGGACCGCTGGCGCGAGGCGGCCGAGCGGCTGGCGGACATGGCGGCGGCGGGAGGCAGGGGAGGGGGAGGGGCAGTAGGGCCAGGAGGCGGGGCGCTGCTGAGCGCGGCGCAGCTGCAGCGGGTGAGGGTGATGGGGCTGGGGGGGGCATCGGCAGGCGAGGGCGGCGGGGGGAAGGACAGTACACGGGTGCAGCCGCGGGGTGAGCGGCGACGGAAGGGGCAGCATGGGCCGGGCCCGGCTGCGTGGCGGTGGGAGTGGCCGTGGGGCTGAGCAGCCGTGGGCCGGGGCGGCACGGGGCGGCCCAGGGACGGGGTAAACCGCAAGCCCTACAGCCTCAGCCCCGCAATGGCCTCCCCGGCTGCCCCGTGCGGTCGGGTCTGCCCTCACTGCCCTCACTGCCCTCACTGCCCCAACGCCCCAACGCCCCAACGCCCCAACAACGCCCCACTGGCGCCCGCAGCTGAATGCCGAGGTGGAGGGGCAGCGGGCAGCGTGGCTGCGAGAGGCGCAGCGGCAGAAGCGCCGCCAGGGCGCCGGCGGCGAGGGCGGCGGCGGCGGCGGCAGCAGCAGGAGCAGCGGAGACGGGGGTGGCAGCGGCAGCAGCAGCAGCAGTGGGGGGGAAGGCGGCGGAGGCGGTGGAGGCGGTGGCGGTGGCAGTGGCGGGGTGCCGCTGTTCCGGGTGGGGCAGATGATGCAGGTGCGGGGGGCGGGGCGGGGGGCGGGGATACGCACAAGGCGTGTGTCCATGTATAGGATGTAGGAAAGATGTAGGCTAAGTATGCAAAAAGGGTAGTTGATGAGTGGATTGACAGCTTGGGCTGGCACGTAGGAGTCGGGGCAGGTGCGGCAGCTGCCGGGCTGTGCAGGGAGTGGGGGCAGGCTGGGGGTGAGGGTGGGGTTGGCAGGTAACGCAGGCACGCGTGCTTGGCGCACAGGTAGCGCCGTGCGAGTCCGGCTCGCTCCCGTTCGCTTCCGCTCGCCTCGACCCACATCATGAGCCCCCCGCATCCTTCCCCCTTCCCAACAACCCCAACCAGCACCGCACGTTCGGCTACCGGGGCGTCATCGTGGACTACGACACCACCTGCCGCATGGGCGAGCAGGCGAGTACGGTACACACATGCGTACGGCATGTACGGCAGAGTAGTGCATGTACGACATGATGTTCGTACGGCACGTACGCCAGAGCGCATGCAGTAGGGGCTCGCTCTGCCGCCGTGGACCCGCTGCCCGCCTCTTACCCAACACACACACACACACACACACACACACGTACGGCCGACGCGTCATTAACCCAGGCCGTGCCGCGCGTGTCGTGCTTACTGTGTGTCCCTATGTCGGAACTCTCATGCATGTGCCCTCGCCCGCCCCCGCAGTGGATCGCGCAGATGGCGGTCGACCGGCTGCCCAACGGCGGCCGCCGCCAGCCCTTCTACCGCGTGCTCGTCCACGCCAGGCCACCAGCCCCCGCCGCCGCCGCCGCCGCCATGCTCTTCGGCGGCTGGCACCAACCGGCGCCCGCCGCTGCCGGGCGGCAGGCGGCGCCGGAGCGGGGTGTGCCGGGTGTGTGTGTGCCTTGGCGGCAGCGGCGGCGGCGCGAGGGCTGGTGGCCGGGCGCGGAGGAGGGCGCTGCGCTGCGGGGGCTGCACAACTGGCCGCGCGGCGAGGTGCGGCGGGTGGCGAGGGGGAGGGCCAGGGTACGTGCCACTCCCTCCTCTTATCACAGCACACACACACACACCCATTTGTATGTCGCCCCTCTGCATCACCCGCACCTCCCTCCCCAGGAGACCTACGTGGCGCAGTGCAACATCCAGGTCCTGCTGCCCGAGCCGCTGCCGCCGCCGCCGCCGCCGCCGCCGCCATTGTCGCAGCTCCAAGAGGCCGGTGCCGCTGGCGACGACAAGCCCGGCGGCTCCGCGGCGGCGGCGGCGGCTCCTGCCGGCCCCGGCGCGTACGGCGGTGGCCGCCCGGCGGCTGCCGTACCTCCGGGCGTGACTTCGGTGACGGTGCCGCACGACTTCCAGGTAGGTGTGGTACGGGACCATCAGCCGTGCGCCGCACATTTTCGTGCCCGTGGCCCGGCCGCTGGCAGCAGCTGTACGGACGCCACGCAGTGGCACGAACCCTGCGTCGGGTGCCCCCGCATAGTTGCCGCCGCCGTAGTTGGCCCCGCGAGCTCCCGGGCCGCGGCGACGGCAACACGCCTCGCCGCGCCTCCGGCCACCTCGCGCGTCCGGCCCCGCCCGCTCTCATCTACTTCTGCCGGTCTCCCAGCCGCGCCGGGCCCACTTGCTCGCCCCTGGACCCTGGCGGACCACCCAGGGGCAGGCCGGCCTCCCGCCCCCCCCCGCATCAGCTCACCCCTCCCTCCGCCTCCTTCCACACGCGCGCCCATACCCTGGCTGCCTCCTCCCATTCCCCTTCCCCCCCCCTCGCCCCTGGCACCCCTGCCAGATCGACCACCCCGACCTGGGCCGCTTCCTGGACGGCCGCAGCCCGGGCCGGCCCCGCTACAGCCCAAACGCAGCCACGCGGCGCCGCTTCCCGGACGATGACGACGACGACGACGACGATGGACGGATTTAGGCGAGGCGGCTGAGGCGGCAACACTAGGGCGTGGCGGCGGCATGGTGGGAGGTCGGGGCAGGGGAGCCGCCGCGTGTGGCTGATGGGTGTGGCTGCAGCAGGGTGGCGATGGGGCGGCGTCGCGAGCCGTGGTCATGTGGCGGCGGGGCTCCGGCGTCCGGGCTGCTGGGGCTGCTGGGGCTGCTGGGGGCCTGCGGCGCAGGGCGGCTCGGCGAACAGCGCAGCGGTTGTTAACGACTGGGGCAGCAGGGCGGCGTGTGTCGACACGTCCGCATGCTGGTTGAGCATGGTGGCTTCGGGCCGACAGTGTGCAGCGAAGGCGCGCCGGTTTCAGACACGGCGGTTCTTTTACACCGCGGTGTGTGCGGACGCAGCTGGCGCCGCCTTGCAGGAGCTGGTGTCCAGAGCTGCATCGAAAAGTTTGTATCGGACAGGTTTATCATACATACCAGCCGGCAATGCACTTGAGGTGCACGGGTTTCACGTTGTAACGACGTAACGACGTACCCGCGCAAGTTGGTGTCGCCCTGCCTCACAAGGTCACAATGCGCAAGCACACGCCAGTCGCGTGCATCATACTCGCTTAGAGCCTAACGAGTTGCAACTGCAAAACCTACCACTCTGCCCCATAAACTCATTCGGCTCTGTGCGCTTTATACTTGCGCGCCGGCCAATGCCCCACTCTCCCGCTGGTGCCTGTGTTGTACAGCAGAAGCCGTCGCTGGGCTCGCGGGCCAGGGGCGGCGGCAGACATGCTGCAGCTCAACCTCGACGTTTGGCAGCAGCTGTCCAGGGAGCTCGCCTTTCGAATCGGTGGTGAGCAACCAGCTTCAGCGATATGCATCGTGCGCGTCTGAAAGTTGGCTTGCAACCTCACACCCATCCTCTTTTTCATCCCTGCCATCCCCAGCGCATTCCTCGCACAATGAGCAGGCCGGCACCTGGCGCCTCGTCTCGCGCGACGCGCACGCGCACTTTGCCCATCGCGCTACCATCACCCTCTCGCAGCCCGTGCCGCCCCACGCCTTCGCGGCCAAGTGGTCCTCGCCCGGCGCCGCGCGCCCGCTGCCGCTGTGGCAGCGGCGCCGCCTGCTCGCCCTCACCGCCGCCTCGGGCGTGCACCCCAACCTCGGCCTCGCCGCCCAGGCCGCCGGCTGCACTCCGCACCACAGCGGTGCGCTCGAGGCCGCCGCCGCCGCGGGCCAGCTGCAGGCCTGCCTCGAGCTGGCGGCCCTCGGCTGCCGGCCGGGCTACGCCGAGCTGGCCGCTGCCGCCCGGGCCGGCCACCAACACGTGTGTCGCTGGTTGCTCAGCGCCGACGGTGGCGGCGTGGAGTGGAGCTTCCTGGCCGTCACCACGGCGCTCTCCGGCGGCCACACGTACCTGGCGGCGGCGCTGCTGCAGCAGCGCCCCGGCTACACAGCTGGGCGGCCTCTCCTCACTGAAGAGGAGACCGAGCAGGTGTCGCTGCTGACCGCCGGCGCCGCCGGCTGCGACCTGCCCGCCCTGGTAGCGCTGCTCGCAGCGCACGCCATCGACCTGGCTGTCCTGGTCGCGGCGGCGCCGTACGCGGCCGGGCTGCTGCTGTCCGCCGCCGCCGCCAGCGCCACGCCCGACTGGGACGCAAAGGTGGAGTGGCTGGAGGAGGCGCTGGGCTGCGACCCGACCGCCGCCGGCGCCGCCGCCGCCGAGGTCGTGGTGGAGCGCTGCGGGCCGGAGGCGCCGGCCCGGCTGGAGTGGCTGCGGGGCCGGGGCTATGAGCTAGACGCGGAGTCGGCCTTTGACCTGGCGCTGGCGGCGGGCAACGCGGCGGCGGTGGCGGAGCTGTTCGAGGCGGCGGGCGTGGGCGAGCGCGACGGCGATGAGGGCGACGGCGCGTACGACCTGCAGGGGCTGTGCATGGAGGCTGTGCGCGAGGGCCATCTGCCGGTGCTGCAGGTAGATGGGGCTGCCACAGGCATGTACATATCTATTAGACATGACATGTAAATGCAGGGGTCTGGTGCTAACCAGCCAGGGGTCGTGTCGTGATCACACTGCAGCTCGCAGCTTGATGCGGTGTACCGTGCGTCCACAAGAGAATCGTGCAGGCGCTAAGAAAGACCAAGGCGCCTGCAACCCATCCCTACCTGCATGCCGTACCTGCAGCTGCTGGTGGAGCGCGGCGCGCAGCCGGATGTGGCCCTGCTGCTGACCGAGCTCCGCGACAGCGGGCAGCACAGCGTGCCGCGCCGCGCGCTGGCGGCCTGGCTGCTGGGCTCGCCGCTGCTGGCGGCCTGGGTGGCGGCGGGGGCGGGCGGCGAGCAGCGGTCCCAGGTCGCGGCGGCGGTGGCGTGGTGGGGCGACCTGGCGCTGTGCCGGAAGGCGGAGCAGGTGTTGGCGGCGGCGGCGGAGGCAGCGCCGGTGGGGCCGGAGGCGGCCGAGGGGCTGCTGCTGTGGGGCGAGGCGAGCACGGCCGCGGCCGCGGAGTCGGGCTGCGAGGAGGTGCTGGAGTGGCTGGTGACGCAGCGCGGCGCGCCGTGGCCGGTGAGCTGCCGAGTGCAGCCGCGTGCGTTCGTGGGCTCCCAGCCCAGCCCGGCCCAGCCCAGCCCAGCCAGCTAGTTGCGGCCACAGCGTAGCAGTCCCGCCATGGCCGTGTGCGTGTGTGTATGTGTGTGTTTAGAAATAAGTATAAGTATAATAGAAAGACAAAACCGGGGCGGGGGGGTCAGAGGCACCACGTGGCATGTGCATGTGGGGGGATGTTGCGGCACCCAGCTAGCTAGTTGCGGCCACAGCAGCAGTCCCGCACCGCCGGGGGCCGCGGCGGTGCGGCCGTGTGGCCCCGCGGCTACCGGCGGGGGCTGCGCCTGCAGGCCTGCCCCTCCTCGCCGCCACCGCCTTGCTTGGCTGCAAAGTGCACACAACCAGGGCTCGTATCTTACTTACATACCCAGGTCGCCCAGGCCACCCGGCATGTTGGCCGCCTGGGGATGATAGTAAGTCACCCGGGCTGGGTGACCTCGGCGGCCAAAAGCAAGCTTAATCGAGCGAGGGCAAGATACGAGCCCTGCACACAACACGTCTTCTACAAGTTCTCCTCATGGGCCCACGACGTCTCGATGCGGAACCTCGCTCTTGGCTGTCCCGATGGCTGCGCATTCCTCCGCAGGTCACCGGTCGGCCTTACCAGACGGCCGCCACGGCCGGGGACACAGCCACTCTGAAGGCGCTGGTGCGGCTAGGCTGCCCCTGGGGCCACCCGGGGGAGGCCTTTGGCGCCGCGGTCGGCCAGGGCGCGCCGCTGCCGGCGCTGCAGCTGCTGGCGGAGCTGGGCTGCCCCGTGGACTGGGCGGCGGCGGTGGTGGCGGCGGCGGAGGGCGGGCAGGTGGAGGAGGATGTGCGGGCCTGGGTGCAGCGGCGGGCGGCCGAGGCGGGGCCGGGGCGGGCGGCGGGTTGAGGTGGGGTGGGATGAGCGAGGTGAGGTGGGGTGAGGTGGGGTCACAGGTGCGGCGTGGCTGAGGGGGCGCTGCGCAAGGCTGGCTGGCGGCAGGCCGCCCGGACGGGCGCTGCTGCCGGCTGGATGGTGTTTGTTGGTATCGGGGCTGTGGAGCAATGCGGCGGTGCGTTCATTCGGTGAGCAGTAGTGAGGAGTGCGTCACTGACAGTGGAGGCTCGGGTTGCTTGGTGCTCGTGGTGTTGACACAGATTCCAATGGGGGGGGGCCAGGTCGCGTAGGGCGCTCCGGCCCTCCTGGTCGCCCTCCCTCCTCATATCTATCCCGGCGGGTGGAGCCCGCCCTACCGCGACCGCTATTCCTGTCGTCACGGGTGCAACCGGCCATCGTCATACATTGTCACAGCCGTCCTTACTCCCAGACATGCATAATTCAGGGAGCCATCACAGCAGCTACGCACCAGCAGGCGCCGGCCACCAGGCAGGCACCGGCCAGGGCCTGCCCCGCCCCCTCCGCCAATCTAGGTGGGCAGGTACGCACGGTAGTCGCTCTGACGGGGGCCGCTACTTTGCCACGTGCCGCCGACCGGGCTCCTCGCTCCAGCGGGCGTCGCCCACAGTCGTCATCGCGGCCGCCTGAAGCGCCAGCGGCGCGCGCTGCAAGTGCAGGGCGCCCCTGGCCCCGCCACTGTTTGATTGCACCCGCAGCCCTACGTACCAGCCAAGGACTCCATTCATTCCAATCCCGTTCATTGCTTTCCTATGCACATAGACCCAACCAAGCGCCCCCGTCAGCAGCGGCCCTGCCACGAGCCGAGCATGCTGGCCGCTCGCGGTCCTCATAGCATTCGTGGAGCGCGACTGTAACCCCATTCATTCTTCCTCCGGCATCAAACTCTCCGTCTGAAAGCCCGGGCTACCCCCGTCGCGTCGTCGACGGGGGCTGCTCTGGCGCTGCGTCATCACTGCGGCCTCATCGCTAATAACAACCCCGCCTCCCGCCCCTATCTCGCTCCCATCCCTGCCCCTGTCCCTGCCCTTGCGGCCCCTGCACCTATCCCAGTAGTCATCGCCCAAAGTGCCCGGCTGACAGGTGCGCCGCCCGCCGCCGTAGGGCCCGTAGCGTCCACTCGTACGCCGTACCGCCGTACTCTCGCTGCCATATGAAGGCGCGGAAGTGCCTGGCATGTCCGGGGGTACATACCGGCGGGGTGGATTAGACTTTGCGGCGGGGCACATACCGGGTGTCCCGCATGCATGCCGGGTGTCCCGCATGCATGCCGGGTGTCCCGCATGCATGCCGGGTGTCACGCTCAAGCCAGCCGAAAGCTCTAGCCGCTGCCTCGCGCCGCCTACAGGGCCCCCCACCACCTCAACGCGCACTCACCTCGCGAGGCCCGACCTCAGCTGCGCAATGTGCTCGGGGCTGTAGCTTCGCAGCAGCTCCAGCAGCCGTGGCACGTCCGCCACCGGCATGCGTACGGCAAAGTCCGAGTACGGCAGCTCGTCCTGCGTTCGCGAGAGCAGGCAGGCAGGGCGGCAGGGGCGGCAGGGGCGGATGGGGACAACAACGCGGGTCAGCGGTACAGTGGCAGCTCGCTCCATCCGCGGGCTTGCCGGGCGCGGCCCTACCTCGAAGGCGTTGAACACGGCGTCCTGGATAATCACGGGGATGCAGCCGTTGTGTACGGACTGGATCAGCCGTATACCCCACCCGTGGCCGTACCTGCAGGCAGGGGGGTGGGGTGGGGGGTGCAGGTGGCGGTCAGGAGCGGACCAGGGAGGGAGCGGCAAGCGGGGCCAGAAGTAATACCGCACGCACGTCCGGCCCAGGTACCACGCATGTCACACGTCTTCGGTACCGTCAGACCTTCCGCATACCCGCACATCCACCGACGCCGCCCCCGCGGGGCTGCGCGGGGACGACTAAATGCGCCAGGTGTCGGCGGCTGTCGCAGAGCAGCCCGCAACCGTGCTTGGGCCGAGGCTACCGGTACATACTACCGGTATCGATCTATCTACAAAGCCTGCAGCACGTGGCGCCGGAGCAAGCTGCCGAGCAAGCAACACGGCCGCAGCTCCGGAGGGCACTCGCTCACGGCGCCAGGCAGAAGGTGGCCGTGCGCAGCATGGCCGGGTAGTCGGGCACCCGGGTGTCGGCCACCATCACGTCGCGCGGCAGGGGGCCGCTGACGTTGGACAGCAGCGACGACACGGCCTGCGGACCGGGCGGCGGAGAAGGGCGGTGGGGATCAGCGCAGGTGGCGGCCCGCACTGTATGTGGACACGGCGGCATGCGGCGTGACCGCCTCTGCTGTTGTATGTATGTACTGCTACTGCGACCTGCTGGGGGGAAGGGCCATGTGCCAGGAGTGCACGCAGGGTCGTCCCGCCGGTTGGAGATCGGCCGGCGCTGCTGGATGGAGCCGCGGCAGGCAGGGGACGACCGGGGAAGCACACGTGGTGGTCTTGAAGGGTGGGCCCCCCCCCGCGCCCCGCGCTCCCTCTGGTCTGCTGGCCGGCCCCACGCCGCGTGCCCCACCCCCTCCCGCCCCTGCCCCACCAGCCGCGCCCCTCCGCTGTACTCGCCGCCCGCCACCCCTCCCGCGAAGAACAGCAGCGTCGTGCGGTTGGCGTCCACCCAGCCGTTGGACTGCAGCCACTGCGGACGGAGAGCCGGCAGCAGGGGAGGGCGGGCGGGCGGGGCCGTGTGGCGAGGGAGGGTGCGTGGGCGGCCGGATGAGCGCGTGCAGAGCAGTGGCGGGCTGCAGGGCCCGCCTCACATTCGTTCACGAAGTTTCCGTTGATGCCGGCGCCTATCCTAGCTCGCCCTGGCTCTGTCACCGGCTCCATGTGCGATACAGGAGTGCGTGGGTCATGTGTCGCTCGGCGCGCGCCCGCCACTCCCCCACATGCACGTGGTGGTTCTGACCCCCAACACACACGAACCCAAGCGGCCCCCCTCCGTCCACCCCCAGCGGCCCCCACCAGCCCCCCAGCCGCACCCGGTAGTAGCCCTCCGTGTGCGAGGGCGCCATCTGGGTGTCGACGGCCGAGTGGGGCGGCACCACCACGTCCTTCTTCAGCTGGATGCAGCCGTACTCCTGACAGGGGGCGGGAGGGGGGAGGGGAGGGAGGGGCGGGAGGGGGGAGGGGAGGGAGGGGCG
>BDDC01001561.1:11969-23890 GCA_001662425.1 Chlamydomonas sphaeroides
GCAACATCACAGGGATAAGGGCACACGCCAGCCGCCGCCCGCCGCCCGCCACCCCCGCCCTCCGCCCTCCTCCCTCCCTCCCCGGCCCCCGATCCCTCCCTGCCTGGTTGGTGTCCATATTTTCCCAGCCCCACTGCCTGGCCTGCAGCCCAAAGTGGACCACCTTGGGGAGGAAGGGGCGATGGGGAGGAAAGAAAGGGGAAAGGGGAGGGGACAGTGAGGGGCGCACGTAGGGCTGGGCGAGCGGCAACCAGCCACACCGCTCTGCGCTGCATGGGCCTTTGCGCCTTAGGCCTTGGGCCCACCGCACCCCACCCCACCTTGATGACGCTGTCTTGCAGCCAACGCTGCGTGTGGCAGGCGCCGCGGTCCCCGGGGAAGAACATGAAGTGGTCAGCGCCGCCTGGTCAGGAGCGGGTGCGTGGGCAGAGAGGGTGGGATGGGGCCGGGGTGGAAGCAGGGTGGGTTGGGGCCGGGGCGGAAGCAGGGTGGGCGGGGTGGGGCCGGGGCGGAAGCAGGGTGGGATGGGGGCCGCAAGTGCATGCGGCGACGGGCTGCAGCAGGCAGGGCGTGCATGGGGGTCGGCGGCATGGCATGCATTCTAGGGGGCGTGGCGGCTTGCTTGGCTCCATCCATCCCCGCCGCATGCATGGCAGTGCGGCGGCTACACAGCCGACTCTGCCGCCACCGGGGCGCACACACTCCGCGTGCTGCTCATTTATTCATTCCTTGACTTGAATGTGAACGCTCACTCCCCTCATCACTGCCGCCGACCTGTGGCCCGCTCGGGCGACGACTGCGACGGACGAGGCCCCCGCGCCGCCACCCGGCCCTCGCGCACCCGAACGGTTGTAGAAGGGCCAGGTCTGAGCCACGTACTGCAGCGCCGCCGCCGCCTGCCAGCCGGGGTGGCCGGTGTTCTGCGGACGGGAGGCGGGGTCAGGGCCGCCGTCAAGGACGGTGTCAGGCAAACAGCAGGGCTGCTAAGCAGGGCTGCTAAGCAGGGCTGCTAAGCAGGGCTGCTAAGCAGGGCTGCTAAGCAGGGCTGCGAAGCAGGGCTGCTAAGCAGGGCTGCTAAGCAGGGCTGCTAAGCAGAGGCGTCCGCACATCAGATCAGAGCATTGGGATGAGCGAGGGCGCGGTGTGGTAGTGTGGCGGGTCGCTCCCTGCCTGGACGGACGGACGGACGCCGCGCTCCCTCATTACTGTTTCATGACAGCCTGGCTCTGCCCCCGGCGGGGTACACACGCAGGCCGCTAGCGGTCGGCGCCGGTGCCGCGCAGTTGTACGGACGCGCCGGTGCCGTACGTACCTCCGAGTACAGGAAGGCGAGGGCGGGCACGTAGAAGAGGTGCGCCTCGTAGGGGTTCTCTGTATGGGGAGGAAGGGAGGCAGGAGCAGGGGGGAGGATTGCCGAGGGTATGCAGGTAAGCGTCCGGGGGTGGACCCCCAGTGCCAACAAACATGCCCCTTTGCGCGGCTGGCCCGGCTGCGGGGCCCCTGCGGGCTCATGGCCCCCATCCATAGCGACAATCCGCGTTTGCGTCCGCACCCGTCCGTACGGCCGTCTCCTGCAGGAAGTACGACAGGAACTTCTCGTATGCCGTGTAGATCGTGTCACGGTTGTGGATGTCCTCCCACACCTCATAGCTGCGGTCACAAATGTATGAAGTGGGACAGGCAGGGCGGCAGCGTGTGTGTTGGCCGGGGGAGGGTTGGGTATGGGGGATGGGGGCCGGGGCTCGACACGCAGCGTTAGGGCAACTCATGGGGGTGGGGGGGTTCTGACGGTAGGAAGCGCAACGCCCAATGGCGCTGAGCGGTGCCGTACGACTCACGGGAAGGCGACGTGCCAGGGCAGGTCGTACATGTAGATTTTGAATCGCGTCAGCACCCTGCGCACGTCAGCGGATGTCGTACGACACATACATGGACTTCGGCACGCCGCCCGCCCACATGCTCAGGCCACTCCGCCGGCGGCAGCCCGGACCCCCGGCCCCAAGCGCACGTGGCCTCGGGCCCCCACCCTACACCACCCCAGCCACCCCGTCCCCTCCCGCACCTGGCGTCAGGCACCTCCTCGGCCGGCGCCGGCGCCGACGGCAGGTGGGCCGTGCTCCTGTGGCAGCCCCAGCCCCAGGCGCCGTCGGGGCAGTGGCAGAAGCCGCTCCGGCAGGTGCCGCCCCTGCCGCCGCACGTCGGGGCATGCCAGCAGGCCTCCTCTGCGTCCACCTGCAGGAGGGGCGGGGGAGCAGGGCAGGGGTGCGGGGCAGGGGTGCCGACCAGGGCGTGCAGGACGACGGAGGCAGGCAGGGCGCGCGCGTCGTCGGACAGGAGGCGACCAAGCAGCGGCGGGGTCTACGCACACACAAGAGGACGGATTGACCGGTGGGAGGGCACGGCAGAGGCAGGGGCGTGGGGTCTCGAAGCATGCCGTACTGTGCCGTATGCACGGTGCCGTACAATGCCGCATGCCGGGTGCTGCCCTCGCGGGTGGGTAGCCTTGCCGTGCGGTGCCGGACAGAACCGCACGCGTACCGTGGCGCAGTCGGTGCCGTTGAAGCCCCAGCGGCAGCTGCACTGCGGCCCCTCCTGGCCGTTGTACTGCGGGTCAGCCGCGGCCCAGCAGGTAGGGGACCGCGGGGGGTGGGGTGGGGAGCAGCGTGGGGGTGGGTCGTTGGGCAGCAGCGTGGGGGTGTTCCCTCTATATGTTCTCCCTACCTCCCATCTTCACCCGCCGTTCATTGCCGCAGACGTCCGCCCGCCCCACCCATTCCATACACCAATGCCAGCCCTTTCGCCTCACAGCCAAGCCCACAGCCAAGCCCACAGCCAAGCCCACAGCCAAAACCTAGCATGCCTCCTATCTAGCACAGCGCCCTCAAATGCACGGCCACACGTAACGTACATGCGTGGGCACACACGCACACGCACACGCACGTGCCCAACCTGCAGGCAGAAGCCGCGGCCGTTGCTGCAGTTGTTGGGGCAGTGGCTCAGCGGGTGGGCGGTGTTGTTGGCGTGGCAGTAGGGCAGCCAGGGCAGGTGGTTGGAGGACTTGTAGAAGCGGTCGGGGTGCTGTGCGTGAGGTAAGGGGAAAAGAGCCCGAAGGCGGGGCAGGGCAGGGCGCGGTCGCAGTCGCGTGTTGGCGGGCGACACGGACAGGCAACGGGCGGCGCGCTGCTTGGCTCACGGCGGGCGGCGGGCACCATGCTACTCAGCGCGCCCAGCGGCAAGCTAAGCCAACGGGACGCGCGGGTTGGCGGTCAGCGGCGGGCAGGCAGGGCGTGGGAGCATGGGCGCTCTGCGGCCCAACATGTCCGCTTGCCCCAGTCCAGTGTTTAGTAAGAGCCCGGGGGAAACAGGTCCCACCCCGGGCGCACACAGCGATCCCGGTTCCCGGAGATCCGGACCCGGCCCCTGCCTACCCTCCCCCGCCCTTTCCCTTCCCCTTCCCCTCCACCCTCCCCCTCTCTGGCTCTCGTCTCACGTCCAGCAGCAGGTCGTCGCTGTAGTCGGACGCGCCCGCCGCCTCGGGGATCTGGCAGGTGGGGCGGCAGCGCGCAGGTGGGCCGTGGCAGGCGCCGCTGCTGGGCTGCCACCCCCAGCAGCCCAAGCTGGCTAGTAACTCCTGCTGACCGCGAGGTTGCCCGCCAGCATCGGCAGCAGCGAGCACCCTCAGGCGACACAGCGGCGACAGCACCAGCAGCGAGCGCAGTGCTCACGCACGCACGCAGTAGGGTCGCCCCGCCTGGTCGGTGGGCTCCGTCCGCCGGCGGCACGTATGGGATCACCGACGTGCAGGGGTTGCCTTGATCAGCCCCAACGAACACATGTGCGAGCCCACGCAACCCTACCTCACCCGCGTACACGGTCCCTGGCTAGCGCCCCCCCCCCCTCACTCCGCCCCGTGCGCTGCCCAGACCCGCCCCACATCTCATCACCGACCCCAAGCTAGCGACAACCGCTGCCCGCCGCGCCGCCACCCACACGCACACACCTTTTTGTACCACACGGTCTCGGCCTCGGGGCGCTCCGGGTACCACGAGCTGTTCTGCGGCCGGCCCCGCGTGCCGTTGGTGCCGTACCGCGGGTCGCCGTACAGCCAGCAGCTCGCGTCGTACGCGCCGCCCGCCCAGACCTGGCGGCGCGGCGCAGTATTGCTTGGTGGTGGCGCGGCGGTTGGGGGCGGCCGTCACACATGCATGTACCCGCATGGCAGCGAGCATGGCAGCAAACAAACGGAGCTGCCCTGCTGGGCTCTCCAGGCCACCAACCAGCAGAGACCAAAGCTGCCAGCAGCCCTCGGCGGCCGCCCGGCGGCCATGGGCCGCCGCCGCGGCACCCTGGGCTCCGCCCTCCGAGCGCTGCTGTGCACATTGGATGATCAGCACACCCCATCTCGGGCGGTCCGAAGCAGGAACCCAGCTGCAAGTATGATGTTCCTTATTATGACCTTGTACATAAGATTGTTCATAGAAGCGCAGCCCCCTGGCCAACGAACCTGGTGCCGGCAGGTGCCCAGGTCCAGCTCCCCTCCCCCGGCAGCGCCGCAGTGCAGGGCCAGGCAGGCGCGGTAGCACTCGCAGTTCTTGGGGAACAGGAAGGAGCAGCTGCCTGTCCGGCCCCCCAGGTTGGGACGGGGCGGGCATGCAGGTTGGCGTGTTTGGGGCCGCGCAAGGGGTGTGGGGCGGATGGACACGGTCGTCGCTGTGCGCCCGTCGGGGGCCGCCGAGCTAGCAGCGTCTGGAAGCGTTGCGGTCTAACCCGGCTGGGCGGGCTCGGCACTACGGTAGTTGCGCCCGCGCCCGCTGCTGTGGTGGGTTGCTGCTCTTGCGGGCTGCTGCTGCTGCTGCTGCTGCTGCTGAGGACAAGCATTGGCATCGGGTGAGCACGCGGCCGCAGTAGCGCCGCGACCACACGGCACACTCACTCACCCGGGTCCTCGGGGGTCTGCCGGCACGCTGCCAGGCGGTCCACCGCACACGAGGCGCCTGCCGCGGTGGAGCAGGCGACAAGGAGGTTAGGGAGGGAGCAGACGTGGGATGTAGGGGGCTTGGGCACGTGGCTACCCATAATCGCACAGCAGCGGACGGACCCGATGTGGTTGGACACCCGGGCTGGCAGTGTAACGATCCTCATTCTAAAGGGACAACGGAATCGATGTTCGTCACAGGCAGGGCCACACCCGGGCTGGCAGGGCCTGCGGCGCGCGGGCCCAGTGGGTGGACCCGCCCTGCAGGTGGGGTCGGCGCGCCTGCAGGTGGCTGGGGTCGGCGCGCCTCGCTCTCACACACCCCCACACCCTCCCACATCTCACGCCACACCTCCTATATGTCACCTGTTTCTGAGCACCCCAGCCCCAAACACGCACCCTCGTAGCCCCAGGGGCACTCGCAGCGGCCGGTCTCGTAGTTGCAGTGCCCCCGGTCGCCGCTGCGAGGTGCGTGGATAGGGGCCAGGCGGGGAACCCAGCGGGGTAGGCCAGGCGGCGGGGCGGGTGCATTGCGTCTGGTAGGGTGCCGTGATCCTATACTCTGGGGGTGCCGCGCACGTCCAGGCCTGGTTGTGCCCTCCGTCGGACCCCTGCCCCGGCCCCCAGATAGATGCTGCACTCCGGAAAGAACCGCTGCCAGGTGCCCCACCATCCGCCGGGGCAGGGGATGCGGCCGGTGACGACGCCGGGCGGAGGACGGGGCGTAGAGGGCGCGCGTGGAGGCGGCGGGGGCGACGGCGGCGGCCGGGGCGACGGCAGGCCGCGCCGCCGCCGCCGCGTGCTGGCACCACTGCGCGCCGCGCCGCTGGGGGTGTCAGGCAGCTCGACGGCAACAAAGGTGACCTCCGTCCGGTGTAGCGGGGGCCTGGAAGATGCCCAACTTGTGCTCTCGTTCGTCAAGATCGCGTTTGTCGGAGCGAGGGCCGTTGGGGCCGGCCTGACCACCGCTGCGACCGGCGATGGCGCGAGGATGGTAACTGGAGTGCCGGTCCGCTGGCACCACAGCTGCCCCGCAAAGAAGGCAATCCCTAGCGAGAATGACGCGAGAAGAGCGCCAAGCGCTGCCCACAATACGCGCGAGCGCACGTTTCCGGGCGACGGCTCGCTGCCCATTCACAGTTCACGAGAGGTGGCTCTTCAGCTCTTGCGCGCTGCTTGCAGCTGACAGTCAAGGAAGGTCTCGGTGCTTCGATTGGGCTGCCGACAACGTCAAAGGCCTCGTTGGGCGAGAGTCGGTCGCGGGTTCGTGGAAGTTGGTTGCAGACTTTGCAAAGCGCGCATACCTCGCTTCGAACAGCGCGAAGGGCTGTATTCATATTGGGTAATGGTGTGACGCTGGGGCACCGGTGCGTCGTGCGCGCCACTGCGAGTGCGACTTCCTTCCGTGACAGACCTTTGAAGGGGATTACCCGTGGCGCGCTTTGGACTCTGCAGGGACTTGATACTGTGTCATACTCAACGACCAGAAGCAGCTAAGGCCGCATGCGTGCCCGCTGCGTCACGGTATCTTGAAATCTAGTTTATCACAATCCTTGCCCTCGCACGCAGTTACATACGCTACGGGATGCTTGCGTTGTCTCAGCTTAGTCGGCGGCTTTCACTGGCGATGACGCAACCGCCCACCAAAAGGTCCTCACGGCCCTTACCTACATGGACGCCCTTGCTGGCAGACTATGCGTACCACCTGTCTGTGTGAAGCAACGGCTGCTGGTGGAGCTGATCGCTTGGTTGCCATGCATACCGACTGCGCTACCCACGGCTTTACCCAGGGCAATCTCCGCACATCCTTCCCGCCGCGAAGGCGTGTCCTTTTACTGTATAGCCAGCGTGGAAGTCAGTGAAAGGTGCAGCGTACGTGTCCTCTCCCCGCAGCCAGCTCCGCCGCCCCTGCCACGCCCGCCGCCGCCTGCCCGCCAGCTGGCGCAGCACCCACACAGCGCCTACTGATGGCTGTGCATAGGGGCTGTGCGGGATGCATCTCCCCTGCCAGTGCGTGCCAGTGCGCGGCACCGCTCAAATATGAACGCTGCGCCGCGCCCCCCACACCACCCAACGCGCCGTGTCGTCCCGCCCTCGCTCGCCCTCGCTCGCAGGCCCTCACAGGCACCCTCCCCCAGATGCCTTCCCCAGATGCAGGTGGAGTGGTGGACAGTGCAGGTGGCTGCGGTGGCAGCCGGCAGCACTTACACAGCACCGTGGTCCGCCGGCGTTAATGGAAACGATGATGAGCTTATGTTGGGGGCGCCCGATGCCGCCTCAGCGCAACTGGCTAACGACCTGCCGCAGACAGCGTGCGGAGGGTGGCATGAGGCGTTGCGGGGCTCTGATGCTGACGCGAGTGGCAGCGGCGGTGGAGGTGCGGTAGGGGTTGGGGGCGTGAAGAGGGCACGGCTGCTGCCCGGGGCCGGCTGCGTGCGAGGAGCACCCAGCCGCCCCCAGCCCCCGCGTGTGGCTCTTGGCTGCTGGCTTCGCATAAGTGCAAGCATGCTAGCTCCGGCGGGGAAGGCACCGGAGCCTCTCACTCTGAGGCATAGCACGAGTTCGTTTGTTAGCATCCATTTATATATATCATCTTTTCGCGTGGGCGCGGGAGCGGGTTCTAACGGGCGGGAGTGACTGGGCCCGGTGTCTCCGGCCTGCAGACGCATTGCGGTTTGATGTTGCACACTGACACCGCCACCCTGGGCCTCGCAGCTCGCTGTACGCTGTACGGCAGCCAGCCGGCGGTCCCACGCCTGCTGCCACCGCCCCTCACGTTGTCGCCCGCCTCCCTGCATGCGCGATGGCTGTGCAGCCATAGCGCCTCCCCACAAGCTCGGCGGCGACGATATGCCTCATCCAACGAGCCCACTGCCGCCGTCAGGCATGGAGCCGCTGCGCAGATGTCGAGCGCCAAAGGCCAAGCCGCGGCTTTCTATCGAGAGGCGTGCCGCGATAGATGCCTCTGTTACGCAGCTTCATATTGTATCGCGATCGTCGAGTTGGCTTCGCTCTTGTTCAATTACCCTGCGTGCATGCCATGGTTGGCTGCCAGGTGGACCGCGCCGTGGTGGCCCGAGGACGAGATTTCCCTGTGCCCCTGAGATGAACAAGTCTGCAGTGCAACAGTTCCACCCGAGGAGCGGCGTGGCGGATGCCGCGTGTGTATGTGCCTTGGCGGTTGCCGGGTGAGTGTACTGCAGGTCGTTGCCCGGACCGCCGTCAGCGCCAGACCGTCCGCAAGTCACAGGTATGCTTGTTTGCCAATAGTCACGGCGGCCTCTTTCATAGTGCATGTTTTATTCATGCGCTCTGCGGCTTTAGCAGCATAGAAGAGCGCGCCCATAGAACTAGCAAGGGGCACAAACGGCAGTTCGTAGCGTGAGCAACGTTTTACTGCTAGCATGCGCGCGGTTATACAGCGCGTCAAATCGGCGAGCGTCACTGTGGATGGCGACGTCGTCTCGTCAATCGGGCCTGGCCTGATGTGCCTGATAGGCATCCGTGATGGCGACACGGAGAAGGAGCTCCAGTGGATGTGAGATGCGCGCAGCGCTGAAGACTGCGGGCATGCCTGTGTCCGCAAACCCGCTGCGACCCCGCCTTGTCTCCCTGACCTTCGCCTTCGCCCACAGCGTCAAGAAGATCCTCACCGTGCGCGCCTGGGCGAACGAGGAGAGCGGCAAGGCCTGGGAGCTGTCGGTACGGCTGTCGCCCCTGACGCGCGCCCCGCGGCTCGGACACATACGCCGTCGCGGCGGCAGCCGAGGGCATGAGGAACGCCCCTCCACAGCCTCAGCCTGCGTGCCTCTGCCTCCCTTCCCCCTCCCGCCGACGCGCCGTGCCGCCCCTCTCCCCGCATCATACCCCAACCCCCCAAGGTCTCCTCCGCCGGCCTGGAGGTGCTGCTGGTGTCGCAGTTCACGCTGTACGGGCGGCTCAAGAAGCCCAAGCCCGACTACAGCAAGGCCATGCCGCCGCAGCAGGTGCGGGCACAGCATGACCGCCACCTGTACTGGCGTACTGCGCGTTACGGTGCCGTACGGCATGGTACGGTATGTTCATGCTGGTTCGCGACGGGCTTCTTAAAAGTGACATGGGACAGGGGTGTCAACCAGTGAGGGCATGGGAACCCGCCTGAGGTGTTGGCGGGGCGTGGCCCACGCCGTCCGTCTGGCCCCGAATGCGCGCCCACCCCTACACCGTACACCGTACACCGTACATCGTACACCGTACACCGTACGCCCCTGCAACCCAATCCCAGGCCCGCGAGCTTTACGGCAAGCTGGTGGAGGCGGTACGGCAACAGTACGTGCCCGACCGGGTCAAGGACGGCGTGTTTGGGGCCAAGATGGACGTGGCCCTGGTCAATGACGGGCCCGTGACCTACGTCCTCGACAGCGCGGACCCCGACGGGTGACCGCGCTGGGTGGGTGGAAGCGCCGGCTGACCGCCACAGTGCCTGAGCGCAAACGGCGGCGCTCGGGGGGCGGGGCGGGGTTGGTGCGTCGGAGGCGCATGACGCACGTCCTCGACAGCACGGACGTGCTGGGTGACGGACGTGTGACCGCGCTCGGCGGGTGGGGCTTCACAACGCGGCGCAGTGGCGCCGGGCAGGCCAGGGGCCGCCGCGCCTGGGGCCAGCCGACACGCGGCCGCGGAGGCGCTGCGGCATCAGCGGCCCTCTGCAGGTGGCGGATGGAGGAAGGCTGCCGGCGGTGGCCGCCCCCTGGTGGCGGGGCCTGGCCGGCGACTGCGCGGCAGGCGGGGCCGTACGTAGCGATGCATAGTTGTGTGGCGCAGGCATAGTTGTGTGGCGCATGGGCGCTGCGGGCGGGTGCGGATGCGGGTGGTGGGTGGTGGCTGGTGGTTTTGGTGGCCTCGCTTGGCGATGGGGTGTCTGTCGCCTGTGAGTGGCAATGCCCTGGGGGGTTGGGCCAGGCTGGCCGTCGGATCGAGCACAGGCGTCCTGGCCTCCGTGCTTGACGGTGCGGTGCCGGCTGGGCGCCGCAGCGACAGCGGGCAGGCCCCAGCTTGATGCTGCAGTGGCGCCAACGGCCTGCGGTGGCGGGGGAGGTGGAGGGGCGACAGTAGGGCGCGAGCAGGCAGGCGCGCGATGAGTGACCAGCATACGGCGTACGGCGTGAACAGGATGGGCCCGCAGCGCATTGCTCGGCCCTGCTGGCTGGGGACTTGGAGCACCCACTGGCCGGCGCCTGGGCGTTGCAGTTGTGGAGATGGGTAGGGCTGACTGGGAGAGTGGCAACGGCGATATCGTACGGGTGGCCGCGGAGCGCGAGGCGGTGTGCGCCCGCGTGTGTATGCGGCTGTGCGCTCTCAAGGTGCGCTGGAGGCCAGGGCTTGTATCTTACGCGCTGCGAAGTCACCTGGGGTGGGTGACTTCCTTAAGCCTTGCGGCCGGGAAGTCACCCGAGGCGGCGCTAAAGACGGTAGCGCCTAGCATAAATCGGCAATCTGGGTGATTTCGCTAGCCGTCGGCCGCCTGGGGTCACCCAGCCCGGGTGACTTCAGTGCCAAATGGCCAGCACGTCGGGTGACTTGCGTGACCTGGGTAACTTAGATACGAGCCCTGGCTCGGGCAGAGATTGGAGCTGGCCGGGAGCAGTAGACCGGTCGCTGCCGGTGGTGCAGAGCGCACCACGGCAACGACGCTGGCTGCTGTGGGGTGTCAGGAAGCGGCGTGCCCGTCCTTTCTTGTGTTGGTTACCGGAACGTTTACAGTACAGCTCGGCGGTCCGGCCGCCGCGTAAGCCAAGCGCGGACCCACCCCTACGATGGCTGCGCCCGCGGGTCGCGTGCTGGGCAGGCCGCGTGGCGAGGCGGCAAAAGCTACACGCGCGTACGGCTGTACGGCTGCGCCAATGCTGTGGCGCGGTGCCCGGGAGCGCCAATGAGGCGCACCACGGTCACCCACCCACCCGGGGCCGCGCCTCTGCAGGCGGGCCACACCGGCGCCCCCCCGCTGTCACTACCGCCATGGATCACGCAGCCCCCCCGGCCTCCCGCATCCACGCCCGCATCCCGCTGGCTCGCCGTCCGCCCGCACGCCCCAGCGCGCGCCTGCCCCTCGGGGCCACGATCGTCCTTGCCCGCCGCCTTCACTCGGCCGCAATCGCTCGGCCCGGTGCTGCCCTGCCCTCCCGCAGGCAACAGAACCCCAACGCAGGGCCACACCGCGTCCGCAGTCCCAACCAACATGAGCACCACCAACCCGTCGCAGGCTTTCGGACGTCACAGCACGCGCAGTCCGAACCATCAAAGCAGTCCGAAAAGCCAACAAAGCCAACAAACGCCACCGCCAATGCGGGCGGCGCCGCCCACCTCAGCCCCACTCAAGACAACACACCGCCCCACTCCGCTTCCGGCCGCCTGCCCACGTGCCCACTCCTGCTCCTGCTTGCACCTGGGCGGCGGTCGCTGCCCGCCGAGGCCGGCGGCCCCGGCGCGTCCGCACACCCCGTCCCACGCCCCACCACCCCACGCCCGAAACACACACACGCAGCGCCCCCATGCCCTCCCTGACAGCCCACCCGCTGGCGCGCCCGCTGCGCTTCCGACCCACCGCAGCCCCCCCTGCTGCCAAGCCCACCCACGCCTTGGCAACGTGAACCCAGCCAGCCCACCGAGAGCGCCCCGCACCGTCTCATGGCCGCAGGCCCAGCCCGCGAGTGGGCCCATCAGGCCCCAGCCAGGCTGCCGTCGCCCCAAGGCCCGCCGCCATGGCCGCAACGCAACGCTACGCTGCGCCGAGCCAGCGCCCCTCTCCACGCTCCCCCTCCCCCCCCGGGGCCTTACACGACGCCCGCCGCCACGTCCTGCGGAGGCAGCAGCGTGGCATGGGCGCACGGGCGGGGGGCGGGGTGGGGGGCGGGGCGGGGGCCGATGGGAGAGCGGTGGGGCGGGGGGTGGGGGGCGGGGTGGGGGG
>BDDC01001562.1:9234-23877 GCA_001662425.1 Chlamydomonas sphaeroides
CCCGCCAATTGGGTGCCGCTTTCGTAAACCGCGTTGCTAGTTCCAAGCACGCCCCTTATCAAGCATGCACAGCGGACGGAGATGAAAGTGTGTCACAAGGTCCCCCGACGCGAAACATGGGCAGCGGTCTAGGCGCCTAGCGCCAGGGGACGCCGCGCGGGCAGAAACCAGCGAGGACATTATCTTGGCTTGCAAGGCATCGCAGTATCTGCACATGCATTGTAGACCTACCTGCATCTACCGCAAAATAGCACGCGGTGAAGGACACAACGGCAAAGGAGATGGAGGTGATGAGGTAGGCGGCACCATACTGCTTCAGCAACTGCTTCGCCTGCTCAGCGCTGCTCAGCTTTCCCTCCTCGTCCTTGGACGTCAGGGCCTGGGTTCGGGGGGTTGTGGGGTAAGGGTACTGGCAAAGACACGCATGCACCCACGCATGCGACCGACCTTGAACAGGCCAGCCTCGAGACCGTACTTCAATGCAGTAGCCTCGGCCTCCGTCTTGCCCTCCACCTTGGGCTCCTGCGTACGTGAGCCGTCGCTGTTGGCGTGAATTGACGGGTCGCGCAAGCATAGCAGCTCCAACGCAATTGGGCCCACCTCAGTCGTTGGAGGTGCAGCTCGCACTATTTGAAGTGATGGGCGGCAAGGTGTGACGAGCCTTGGGACCGGAGAGGAGGGTTTGCTTAGTCGGCGCCAAACGCCACAGACGCCTTCGCTCGCGAAGCCGGCATACCTTGCCGTCCGGCCCTCGCATCGCCGCACAACAGCACCACGCCGCTGGAGAGAGGCCTGCATCGTCGCTTCTGGAAGTGGGCAGCGTTCCGCTTGCGGTATGCAGGTCAACAACTCTCAGCAGTATAATTACACAGTTTACGTGCAGATACGTGAGCAGAGCTCTGATATTCTCTGGAGCATCCAAGAAGCGCCACGTCGCCAGGAATGGCACGAACCCAGCCCTGTGCTTAACCCTCCACTCCCCTCGCCGGACTCGCCCTCTCGCGTCGCTGCTTGCGACGCTGTCCTCCCACCACTCCGACCACCGGCGCCATCCTATGCCGCGCATCACACGCCGCCCGCTACCGCTTCTCCCAACGCTGCTCGCCCAGCAACCAAACGCGGCCCTTCGACGCCGCGTCCATGTCGTCGTCAAAGCCGCCGTCCTCGTCGTCGCTGCCGACAGCGAGCTTGAGGTCGTAGATGTCCCCCGGGTTAGCCTTAGGCCCCAGCAGCGAGCGCCACGTTCGCTCGTCGCAGACGCCGCTCTCGGGCAACCCGTTGCAGCCCTGCGATGCGGCCGAACAGCACATGTCACGTCGAAGCCCCAGCACCGGGTACCGGTATTCATTCTGCCCCATTTTCACTGTCGCGCTTGCCAACACGCGCATACGTCATCGCACGCACCCAACGGCTCTCCTTGCTCCGCCCCCACCTGGTAGTACCGCAGCGCCGTTACGGTGGTGTCCCCAAACTGCCACCAGCGCATGTCGTCCTCGTCCGCGTAGAAGCCCGCGTTATGCAGCGCCACCTGCAGCGGCAGCAGCAGCAGCACGAGCGGCAGCAACCTCATCCTCAACAGCAGCAGCAACCTCAGCAGCGAGCGGGTGGGCGCGGTGCGGCGCTCGGGGCGCGACGGCTCCGCGCCTGCAGCCACGGCTCCCTGCGCGGCGCCCGTCCCAGCCGCTGCCTGCCGACCTGCTTGCCGCCCCATCACAGGCGCACTGCTCACTGAACATGCCGCCAGCGAGGCTGCCGCCCGCACCTGCAGCGCGTGCACCTCACGCCCGCCGTCGCCGTCCATCAGCACCGGCCACGTCGTCCGGTCCCGCTGCTCCCCCGTGACCGCGCTGGACCTCGCGCCCGACGGCGACGCCGGGCCCGGTTCCGCTGCGGCCGCCGCCGGCGCTGGCGCCGCAGCCTCCGCGGCCGCGGTTGCCGCCCGTGCGAAGAGCTCGTCGGCCTCCTGCTGCCCGAGCAGCTCGGTCCAGGTGGCGCGGTCCACGACGCCCGTCTCCGGCAGCCGCACGGTGGCCTGGAACGCCAGCAGCGCGTTGAGCGTGCCCTCGGCTGCGGCCATGTGGGTCAGGGTGTACAGCGGTTGCGGCCAGGACGCACGTGGGCAGGGAGGCAGGGAGGCACTCGCGGCACGGAGGCGCGCGAGCCCCCAGGCAGCCGGAGTCGTGCTTGCCCAGGGCCCGAGGAGGCGCGCGTCAGCCTGCTGCGGCGGGGCAGCAGCAGCGCGCGGCGGCAGGGGCCGCCACGCACCAAACAGCCAGTTCTCGATCTCCTCGTCCCCGGGCCAGAAGCCCTTGGCCTCGAGCGCGGCGTGCAGCTTGGCCACCCAGAAGATGTCGTCGTCGCCCAGCACCAGCACCGGGGGAGGGTCCTGGGGGAGGGGGCGGGGAGCCCAGGGTCACTGGCTGCGCAGGCGGTGTCGTTGTCGCCCAGACCCAGCACAGGATAAGGGCAGGGCCGGACGCGGGCGGCGGGAGCGGGATCCCAGGATGCGTGCAACTGGCGGCGCGGGAGATGTCGCCGTCCACGACGGGCAAGGCTCCTCGCGCGCCGTGCTCCGCCGCACCTCACGCCGCACCCCAGCCACACGCCACAAGACACCACACGGCCCTCGTATTTCAATCGATGGAGTCGATATCATCTGTTGAGTCGAATCGTCGATGTATCGGTACAATCTATATCTCGGTAAGATACGAGGCCTGGCCCGCGCACCGTGGGCGAAGCCTTGGGCACCTCCACCGGCATCTCGTCGCCCGCCGGCTCCGCTACTGAGGCAGCGGGGGACGCCGACGCGGATGCCGCTGACATGAAGCTGCCCGGCGCGTCAAACACAGGCGTGGGCTGTGCTCGCTGCTCCGGCACCGCGGGCTGCTGCTGCTGCTTGGGCGCCGGCGGCTTGAGGTCGAACTCGTCGATGCGCAGGATGTCGCCCATCTCGACGGCGGCGAAGGCGGCGGCGATGGACGAGGCGGCGGCTGCGGCGGCGGGGTGCGGCGCCGTGTCGGCGGCGGAGCGGAAGAGGTCCGCTAGCGAGGCCGGCGCTGCGGGAGGCGGTGCGGGCGAATGGGGGATCAGGACTGGTGCCAACTGAAGGCGGCGTGTGATACGAGGGGCTTGGGCGTGGGTGCATGTAGGCAACCAAGCGGCGGGCCCATAACGTGTCCGAGCAGCGCTAGGACAAGGGGCGTTGCGTGCA
This sequence comes from Chlamydomonas sphaeroides, assembly GCA_001662425.1. Taxonomy (NCBI): domain Eukaryota; kingdom Viridiplantae; phylum Chlorophyta; class Chlorophyceae; order Chlamydomonadales; family Chlamydomonadaceae; genus Chlamydomonas; species Chlamydomonas sphaeroides. The sequence continues at coordinate 12,446 of BDDC01001562.1, forward strand.
ATGAACAAGAGCACGGCGGACAGAGGCTGCCTGCGCCCGGCCCACGTACGTGGCACGTCGGACGACGTGGAAGCTGGGCTGCTAGAACCGCGGCCAGCGGCAGCTGGGCCGGAAAACGAGGCGGAAGCCGCTGGCGTCGATGGCGACGGCGGCGGCGACGGAGGGGCCGGCGTCGACGCGGCGGCCACTGCCGCGGCGACGGCCGACGAGGGCGCGAGCCACTGCGACGCTGACGATGATGCCGGCCGCTGCTGCAACAGCTGCTGCTGCTGGTCTGTGGGCAGGGGCCGGCATGGTGGTGGGCAGCGTTGTCATAGGTGATGGAGGGCCTAGCTTGATAGCCTCCGGCGGTGGCGTGCGGTGTGGTCGTGGTCCTGGGACGGCCCACCTCGACGCCCCCGGAGCACCCACAGGCTGCAGGCCCCGCCCTGGGCAGTCCCCCTCGCCCCCTGCGACTCACCCGTTAGCCGAGCGACCATCTGCAGCAGGAGCTGCTGCTGGTCCAGAAGCTTGTCGACCAGCCCCCGGGACGCCGACAGCTCGGCGAGCAGAACGCGCTCGCGCTCCCTGTAAGCCTACAGGACAAGCGATGGAAGAAGGTGGGAACAAAGCAGCGAGCGAAAGCAACTGGCGACAACGCTTGCACGCAAGCATCTTCGCGAACGCAGCCGGAGTCGCACGCCGACGCGTAACCCCATGCTTTGATAGAATTTTATCGTCTGCGCCTAGTACCTGGAGCTCAGAGCGGTCCGCGTCATGCTCTTTGTCGTGATGGCCCTCCTTGTGCTCCTTCTTTGCGAACACGGCCACCGACAACGTTTGCCTCACACCCGGGCCTGTCGCCAGTAGCTGATATTGCAGCGCGTTCTGGCCGGCAGCCGACCGGGTGACTGCCAGCCGCGTGTGGCATGCCGGGGATGCTCGGGATGGCTGGCTTGCTGCACCTACGGGCAGCGGGGCCCTTAAAGCGAGCATGGCTAGAAACGTTTGTCTGCCTGACTCCTGGCGCACGCGTTTGCTATCTGTTTGTGTATCAACATCGCAGAGGCGGCTCCACACCCGCACAACTGTACGGAACAACCGTACAACACCCCTACGCCAGCTGCCTCCAGCCTCCTCCCCAGCCTCCTTCCCCGCGCCTTCGCGATTCCTCCGTTCACAACCTTCCTCGAGTCGCAACAGCCACGCCCATCCCGCAGCGGCGCCTCATCGCCCCCCGCTCGCCCGCGCAGCCCCGCGCCCAGCGGCCCCAGGCGCCGTGGGCCCAAAGGCCGGCATCTGCGCCGGCGCACCGGCCGCCTCGGCCGCCTTGCCCTGCCGCCCGGCGCCCTCGCCGCTCTGCCCCTCCGAGGCTGCCTCGGCCCCCGCCCCGCCCGCGCCCTGCTTGTCTGCATGCGCCTGCGCCTGCGCCGCCTGCTCCTGCGCCTGCGCCTGCTCCTGCTCCTGCTCCTGCGCCTGCGCCTGCTCCTGCGCCTGCGCCTGCGCCTGCGCCTGCGCCTGCGCCTGCGACTCGCGCTCCGTGGCGCGCACCTCGCGCAGCAGGTCCGCGACCGCCCTCCGCGCCTCGTCCACGTCCTCCACGCCCAGCTGCAGGCGGCCGATGGCAGCGACAGCGCGAGGGTGAGGCAGGGAGCAAGCGCGACGCAGAGGAGCGAGGACGGCAGCCCGCGCGCCCCAGCGCCGTGGCGAAACAGCGGGCTGGCAGGCGAAGCGCGCCCCCTAGCGCACTCGTTCCCCTCTCAGCACGCCCCTCTCAGCACGCCCCTGTCCTGCCGCCCCTGCCCTGCCGCACCTCGTCCATGACGTCCGTGTCCAGGTCCTCCAGCGCACGCCGCACCCGGCCCGCGTCGTGCCTGCGCACGCAGGCAGGGCAGGGCAGCGCGGGGCAGGAGCGGGGCAGGGGCGGGGCAGGAGCGGGGCGGCGGCTGCTCAGGCGCACGCACATGCAGCCGGGGCGGCCGGCGGCAGCGCAGCGGCGGCCCTGCTGCAGGAATCCAGCGGCCCCAGCACCCCGGCATCCATCCCCCCAGCGCCCGACATGCTGGCGCCTGCAGCCGGGAGTAGGGGCCCTGCACCCGGGCCCCGTGCCCCTGGCTCAGCACTCCGCGAGTTCGCTCCGCCGGGCACAAGGCGGCAGAACTCACCGCCGCAGCAAATCCACATCGCCGTCGCCCACCACAAAGTCCGCCACCGCCCCGTACGCCGCCTCCGTGTCGCTGCCCGCAGCGGCGCCGCCGCCGCGCCGGCCGCGGCCGCCGCCGCCGCCCTCTCCGCTGCTGCTGACGTCGGCGCCCAGGGCGCGCCTCACCGACCGCAGCACCGCGCCGCCGCCGCCGCGCAGCGCCGCCGCCGCCTCCACCGCCAGGACCAGCTGGGGGGCAGGCAGTGGGCACGTTAGTGCCTGCGAGGTGACTCAAGCGTGTGTGCATGTGTGCTATCCATCACAACAGCGACAGCAGGACCGAATACAGGATGAGCGTGTGTGCCCTGCGCGGCAGTGCCCACCCCCCCTCGACTGCCCGGCCGGTCGCAAGGGCAGCTGCATCAGCAGTGGTCTCAACAGCGGCCCAGCAGCGGTCTCAACAGCGGCCCAGCAGCGACCGCCGCTCGACCGCCGACGCCGCTCAGGTGCTGCGCCCGCAGCAACGCAAATACAACGCCCCCCCCCGGCCACCAACTACGCCACTGCCGGCGCGGCAGCACATGCCAGCAGCCCAGCAGCCCGCAGCCGCCTTGCAGGCACGCTGCCAGCCGTACCTTTGCCACGCCCACTGCCAGCCCCACCAGCCGCCGCTGCCAGCGCGGCTGCTGCCGTGACGCCAGCCGGCCGATACGGACCGTACGGCCTGAACCGCCGCCAGCGGGCGGCTCCACCACCAGCCGCAGCGCGCCGCCGCCGCCGGGGGCCAGGCCGCGGAGCGCGGCGGCGGCGGGCGCTGTGAGGTCGGCCAGCGGCAGCGCCAGGCCGCCGTCCAGGAGAAGGAAGGCCTGGGGTCGGAGTGTTGGGGGGCGGCATGGCGGGGTAAGATGCTCGCTCGCAGCTGGGTGGCCAGGAGGGCTGCTTGGGGCCGGCGTGAGGGCTGCGTGGGGGGTTGTCCAGCCCAGGCGACGGGGGTGGGAGGGCAGCACCCCGGGCCGCAGCGCCGTCGGGCCCACCACCGCCCCGGGAGCAGGGCCCCGGGCGCACCGCGGGCCCCCACGGCGGGGTGTGGGCCCTGCGTGCCCTGGCAGCGGCAGTTGGGCGCAGCGGAGGGCGGCTCGAGCAGTGGCGGGCGGCATGGCCCCCCCCCCAGCCCGGGGCGCTGGGGCCGAGAGCCGTTGGTGCAGAGGCAGCGGCTGCGGCGGCGGCGGAGGGCGGCCCGCACCCTCAGCTCGTGGTCCCGCGGCAGGGCGCCGGGCGGCAGGCGCGCCAGCGCCGCGGAGGCCACGTCCAGGAAGGAGTGGCAGGGCAGCACCTGGCGGGGGCAGCGAGGGCGGCGGTGGTGGGCGCGGGGAGAGAGAGGGTGCAGCGGCAGGGTACGGTGCAGGGACGTGCGCCGGCACGTGGCCAGTGAGCTGGGTTTGCGAGCGACGGGCGCTTGGGCGGTGGCTTGTGGGGCGGTCGTTCGGGGGCGGCTGTGCCCCGCTAGGGCTGTGCTCCCATGCAGCTAGCGCAGCGCACCTCGATGGGCAGGTCCGTCAGGGCGGGCTCGGCGGCACCCGGCAGCCGCACCGACACACGCACGTAGCCCGGGGGCAGCGGGCCGTGCGCGTGATGGCCACCGCCTCCACTGCTGCTGCAGGATGGCTCGCCCTCGGCCGTCTCGCCCTCGCGCTCACACGCAGTGGAGGCGGCAGCGGCGGGGGCGGGGACAGGCCGGTCGGGCCCCGCGTCGGGGCTGGCTGGCGCCGACCCAGCGGCTGCTGAGAGCGCGTCTGCGTCACACTTCACATGTGCAGCTGACGGAGGCGCGTCGTGCGATGATCGGTCGCCCGTGGGAGCTTCCGCGATTGCGGCGCTCATTGCTGCGCGTGTGGTGTGGTCGGTGCGCCCGTTTGTTTAATTGCAGCGTCGTGTCACGTCACTGCAACAGTGAGCTCTGCGGGACTGCACGTCTCTGTGACATCGCCGACAGCTTCATGAAGGGCAGGGGCGATTTCGTCTATTTTGGCCAATTGCCATAACAAGACCAAGCGTGTGAGAACACACATATTACACACGACGATTGTAATTGGCTATACGCCGCGACTCCGACACTTGGCGGCATATCATGGAGCACCCTTGCGGCATTCAGCCGTTGGGCAACTTGTACATGCGTGGCGGTGGAGCTAGCATCCGCGACGCAGGTGCGCCGACCTGGCTGGCGCAGCTCGTGGCAAAGAAGTTGGCGACTCGCGTGTCGTGCGCATGCCGGTACATCAGCAGCGCCGCCTCCCCGCCCAGCCCGCCACGGCGCTGCCGACACACTCTCGCAACCAGCGAACCGCCCATATAGCAAACTCCTTGTAACGCGACCTTCTGAACGGCGTGCAGCCTGGCCCCACCACCCCATTCTCGTCCTCTCCTCCGACCCGCCCTCCCAACCTGCCTCACCCCACCTTCCATCCACAGGCCTGGGCGCCTTGTCGGTCCTGCGCGACGAGCAGCTGCTCGAGGTGCTGGGCTGCGGCCTGCTTCGGGCGCCCGACCTGGGCCGCCTGGCACTGGCCAGCAGGTCGCTCTACTGCTTTGCGGCCACCGAGGAGCTGTGGAAGGGCATGGTGCTGGAGGTGGGAAGATGGGGCTCGGGGCGATGGGGGAGCCACGTGGGCAGGCCACGGCGCGAGCCTATTGAAAGGGCGCTCGTGTCTGGGCACGCGTGTGTATGTGGCGTTCAGAGCTGGGAGCGTGCGCCGCCGGGGCAAGCCGCTGCCTCCGCTCGGCTGCCTTGCTGCGACGCCGCTGCCCCTGCTCCCGGGCCCCACCTGCCAGGAGCTGGGCGGGTCCTTCACCTGGGCCGGCACCTGGCAGCGCACCTACCTGGTCAGCACCGGGCGGGTGGCGCGGCGCCCGGGCGGCGAGCTGCCGGGGCCGCAGGAGGCGGCGGCGCTGCTGGAGGAGTGGGAGGCGTCGCTGCAGGAGGACGAGGAGCAGGGCGGCGGGCAGGGGCAGGAGGGCAAGCAGCAGGAGGGCAAGCGGCAGGACGGCACGTCGGCCAAGCGCGGCGCGGAGGAGGGCGGGCGGCGCAGCAGCAAGCGGGCCAAGGGCGGCGGCGCGGCCCCGGCCGCCAACGGCGCAGCGGCGGCGCCTGCCGCCAACGGCGCGGGCGCGGGCGCCAAGGGCAAGGGCAAAGGGAAAGGCAAGAAGGCGGCGCCTGACGCTGACGGCGCGGACGCGAACGGCGCGGACGCGCCGGCCCCCTGCGCCGCCGCGGAGCGGGAGCCGCAGCTGGCGCCGGCGCCACGGCGGCGGCCCGTGCTGCGCTGCGTGCCTGGCTGCGGTCGCCAGCGCTACCTGCGGGTGCGGGGCTTCTACAGCGACCTGCTGTACCAGCCCTGGTACTGCGCCACGCTGGACGTGCCGCCCGAGTGGCTGCAGGTGGACAACATCGACAGGTGCGGGGGGCGGGGACCGACCCGGGTGGACGTACAGGCTGCACGACGAGCGTGTGAAGAAGATGTGGTTGGAGGATTTGGCAGGCCCGGGTGTGGCGGATGTGGCAGGCCCGGGTGTTGTGGACCCCGAGGGGTCTGGGGTGTGGGGCTGGAGACACGCCGCCCCCAACGCGTGCGCCGCTGCCCCACCGCCCCGCGCCCCTGGCTCCGCAGGCGCTCCGGCCTCACCCCGGAGCAGTTCCGCCGCGAGTACGAGATACCCAACCGGCCCGTGCTGCTGACGGTGCGTCGCGCAGCACCGGCAGCGGTGTGGGGTGCGGACAGCAGCGGCCGGGGGGCTGGGGCACCTGGTGGGTCGGCTATCCGACCTCTGGCCACTCGCAGCGCCCCCCCCCCCAGCTGCGCCCTGCTGCCTCCCGATCCGGGGCGCACAACACCGCGGGGGCGATGTGGTGTCGTGGCATTGCGGCATCGCCCCGCCTGCCGATGCTGGTGATGTTCCGCCACAGCCTGATGTGTGTTGGTGCCCCACCCGCCACCCCACCCCTCGCCCCCACCTGCTCCCGCTCTCTCGCCCCCTCACCCGCAGGACGCCATGTCGTCGTGGCCCGCCAGCGGCAAGTGGAGCCCACAGCACCTGGCGGCCGTGTTTGGCGACAAGGAGGTCATCGTGGGTGAGGCTGGGTCCCCGGGGGGGGGGGAAGGGCGGCACCCGGTGGTCGGGCCCCTGCCCCTCTGCCTGCCCCAGTGCCGCACCCTGTGTGGTGCCCCAGCGCCGCACCCTGTGTGGTGCCCCAGCGCCGCACCCTGTGTGGTGCCCCAGCGCCGCACCCTGTGTGGTGCCCCAGCGCCGCACCGTGTGTGGTGCCCCAGCGCCGCACCCTGTGTGGTACCCCAGCGCCGCACCCTGTGTGGTGCCCCAGCGCCGCACCCTGTGTGGTACCCCAGCGCCGCACCCTGTGTGGTACCCCAGCGCCGCACCCTGCCTGGTGCCCCCATGGAGGCAGAGGCAGCGGCTGTGACGCCCCTGGCCCGGCTGGCCTGAGGGCTGCCCAACAGCAGCCCAGCCTGCTGGCCGACTAGCCAGGGGCGCTGCAAGGCGGCCCCTGCCTGCGCTGCGCCTCAGCCCGCAGCCCGTCGCACGCTCCCGCCCATACCCCGGCCCCACCCCACCTAACCTGCTGCCTCCCGCCTCCCCTGCACCCCACCCGCCACCACCCATCCCAGGCAACATGCCCATGCCCTATGCCACCTATGCCGCCTACTGCTCGTCCAACGCCGACGAGATGCCGCTCTACCTCTTTGACAAGGACTTCACCAAGGTGCGGGAAGGAGCGCTGGGGGACGAGCCTTGGGGGACGAGCATCACGGGAAGAGAGCTGGGGTAGGAAATTGAGAAAGAAAGTGGCCGAGCCGCGGCTCCCACCGACCCGCCCAATGACACGGGCAGGTTGACGCTGCTCCCCCGGTCAGCATCCTCGGCTCATGCGGCCCCACACCGCTCGCCTCTCAAACCCAGGTGGCCCCCGAGCTGGCGTCTGATTATGCGCCGCCCGCCGTGTTTGGCGAGGACCTGTTTGCGCTGCTGGGCGAGCGGCGCCCCGACTACAGGTGCGGGGAAAGCGGCCCACGGCCCGAGGCGGGTGGGGCAAGGCCGGGCTGTGCTCGTGTGGCGGGGGCCAGGCGTAGCCCCCCGCCCGTGGGCCTCCACGGCCGCACATGGCACCAACACGCACCAACACCGCTCGCCTACCAACCTGCTACCCCTTGCACCGAGCCGGGATCCATGCCCGGGCCCAGGTGGCTCAAAGCTCGTCCTGCACCAATCCATGAACTACCCAACGTACATTGAGCACCGCTCGCCTGCAACGTGCCTCCCCACCGGACCCCCAACGGACCCCTGTCCGGCCCCAGGTGGCTCATCCTGGGTCCGGTCCGCTCCGGCTCCTCCTTCCACGTGGACCCCAACGCCACCAGCGCCTGGAACGGCCTGCTGTGGGGCTCCAAGAAATGGATCCTCTACCCGCCCGGCTGCCCGCCGCCGGGCGTGCACCCCTCGCCCGACGGCGCCGACGTGGCGGCCCCCGTGTCGCTGAGCGAGTGGTTTGTCAACTTCTACGCAGCCACCAAGGAGGGCAAGGTGCGGGCCCGCAGGGGGAGGAAGACCAGGGCTAGGCTGCTGTATTGACGTTTTCATATTGCGCAGCGCTTCTTACGTTTTTATATAGCGCAGCGCTAGGGAGGGCTGCATCGTGCGGCAGCGGCGGCGCTGCGATCGCTAGGGGCGGGCCGAGGGAGGACGGCGGCTGATGGCGGCAGCTAGTCCGGGCCGTGGTCCGCAGGGCGGCATGGGGCGCGGCTGCGGGGTTGCGTCGGCCGCGTGTGCTGAGCCAGGCGTTGCGGACGCGCCCGTGCTTGTCTGTCTCCCTTGCCGCCCTCAGGTCCGGCCGGTGGAGTTTGTGGCGCGGCCCGGCGAGCTGCTGTTTGTGCCGCGGGGCTGGTGGCACTGCGCGCTCAACCTCGAGGTGCGGCGGCAGTTGGGCCTTGTTGGGGGCCTCGCTAGGTGGCTGGGCTACAGCGCTGTCGTTGCGTGGGGCCGCACCCTGCGCCCTGCCCCAATCCTTATCGGCCCCACCCATCCCCAGGAGAGCTGCGCGCTGACGCAGAACTTTGTGAGCGAGGTGGGGCTGCCCCACACGCTGGCCTTCCTGCGCAGCCGCCGGCCGGAGCTGGTGTCCGGCTGCGACGTGGGCGCCAGGTGGGCGCGACAGCTACAGCCACTAGTCAATGGCCAATGGTCAATGGCCAATGGCCAATGGTAGTAGTGCTGTGATATAGGAAGCCGCACATGAGATTGTGCGCGTGGCGGTTTCAAGGAAGTGGCGGTGGGCTCCGACAGGGGCGCCAGGCGGGCGTGGTGCGCGCTGGCAGTAGCACAACAAGGGGGCGGTACGCGGTGTCGGACAGCGGACCAGCAAGCGATGACACGGCTGTTGCCGCGTGTTAGGTGTGAGGCGTGAGGCGTGCGTGTTTGCCCCACGCGCACCCGCCCGCCCGTGGCTGCCGTGGCTCCCTGGTGCCGCAGGTGTGACCTGTACGACAGGTTCGTGGCGGCGCTGCGGGCGGAGCGGCCGGCGGTGTGGGCGGCGGAGGAGGCGCGGCAGGAGGCGGCGCGCGCAAAGGCCCGCGAGGCCAACAAGTGAGGGCCGCGGGGCGAGGCAAGGGGCTGCGGCCGGGGTACCGTGTGTGCGCGTCTGCATGCGGGCCTGCTGGCTGCGACCCATGAGGCCGTGGGGCTCCGAGTGCACCCCGGGGGGGGGGTCCGTACCCCGCAGCGAGCTCGTCGGCCTCACCGTGGGGGCCTCACCGTGGGGGCCTTACCGTGGGGCCCTCATCGTGGGGGCCTCACCGTGGGGGCCTCACCGTGGGGGCCTCACCGTGGGGGCCGACTCGGAGGCGCATGCCGCATGCGCGCTTGCCACATCCTCCGCCCCCACCGCTGGCCTGCACCCGCCGCCACCCCCACAGGCTGGCGGCGCTGTTCAAGGGCTGCGGCTCTCACGAGGGCGGCACCAGGCGGTCCAGCAAGGACTTCAAGGAGCGCAAGGAGGCAGCGGCAGGGGCGGCGGGGGCGGATGGGGCGGGCGCTGCCGCGAGCAACGGCGGTAGCGGGGGCGGCGGGGGGTTTTCGTTCGGGTTCAGCTTGGGGGGGGCCGGCAGCGGCGGCGGCGGCTCGGGCGCCGACGCGGCTGGTGGGAGTGGGGGTGGCGGCTTCAAGTTTGGTTTTGGGCTGTGAGCGGTCGTCTGGTGGGGGCAGGGGGGCGCGTGCGGGCAAAAGCTGGGTACGTGGCACGTTTTGGTACAGAACTATTCCGTGGGCGCATGGGGGTGGCCATGCATGGGCTGCTGGTGTGGTGTACGGGCCTGGACCTGGCGCGGGCCTGGCGCCCACGCCTGGTGCCTGAGTCGATCGCTGCGCAGGTGCAGGAGAGCAGGACACGCGTCTGGGCCCGATGATGGGTCCAGCAGCAGGGGGGTTCATACAAGCACTCCGAGCTGCGGCTAGGCGCTCGTGGCGTGTTGGAGGGGCGCGCGCGAAAGTCGCCGTGGTCCCGTGTGACAGCGGTGCGGGAGGGCCCGCGCGCTGGTCCTCGCGAGCAGGGTTGCAGGGTAGGCTGCTTGGATCACAGCCAATGCGGTAGAGGGTCGCGTTGCAACCATGACCTGCGAACCCGAGGCCACCGCCCCTGCCGTGTACGCATCCGTGCTGCTCGGCCGCATGCTGGCCGCCCTCCCGACGCCGGCGATGCGCCCCTCTCCCCCCGTGCCCCGCTCCCACCGCAGCGACGCAGCGCCCTACCCACAGTGCCGCACCCTACGTCACACCGCCCCTGCCCCCTCACCGCCCCGGCTCACACACAACCCACCAGCCACACGGCCATACGGCCGCCACACCCAACCCACAACCCTGCTCCACAAACCCGCACCGCCGCAACCGCACGTCCGCCGCCCTTCCCCCCATAGGCAACGCCCCAACGCGGCCCCCTTTCCTCGCCCCTGGCAGCCCACAGCCTACCCCACCCCGTCCTTCCCCCCCCATACACACCTGCTCCGTGCCCCCCTCCCGCCTCCCCTCCCTGCCGCCACCCCCTGCCCATCCCCTCGCACTCACTGCCCCAGCGACTCGGGCGCCGGCAGCGCGAACCTCGCCGCGCCCGGCCCCGCCAGCAGCCCCACCACGCTGCCCTGGTCGGACGCGCCCCGCGGCAGGAACAGGTCGTGGCGCTGGTGCGCGTAGGCGGCCCACACGGGGGAGGCGGCCAGCAGCGAGGCCACCTGCGGGGAGGGGGGGAGGACAGGGGGAAAGGCATGGAGCCGTTGAAGGCCTCAAGCCCTGTCGCGGCACCGTTCCCACCCTCGCCCCCACCCACTCCACCCGCCCAGCCAGCACCCCCAGCCCCACCTGGCCCCCGTACAGCCCCTCCAGCTGCAGCGACCGCAGCACATCCACCGCCAACACACGGAGCACAGCGGCGTCGTCCTCGCCGCCGCCTCCGCCCGCGCCGCCGCCACCGGGGCCGCCGCTACCAGCGCCTCCGCCAGCCCCTCCTCCTCCTCCTCCGCCGCCGCCCCCGGGCCCCGCCGCCGGGCCGTGCGCGCCCCAGTCCAATGCCGCCAGCAGCTCCGGCACCAGCCCGTACTGCAGCGCCTGTGGGCGTGGGGGCGGCGCATCAGCGGGGCGGCCTGCCAACGCCCAGCTCCTTCCCTCCTTCCTCCCCTCCTCCCTTCCCTGGTCCGCTACTCCCTCGGTGAATCCCCCCATTCCCCTCCCCCTTCCCCCTCCCCGTCCCCCTGTCCTCCTGCCCGCCCCCCCCACCTGCAGCACCAGCGCGTCGCGCTGCCTGTTGGCCGGCCCCAGCGCGCGCTTCATCGTCTCCAGCCCCAGCACCGCCGCGCCCGGGCCCAGCCGCATCGCGCCCGCCAGCGCCGCCACCGCCGGGCAGCCGCCCACCGTCGCCAGCGCCTCGGCCGCCAGCGCCGCCTCCGCCAGGCCGTGCAGCAGCCGCAGCACGCTGCCGGCGGCGTCGGCGGTGCCGGGCGGCAGCGCCGCCAGCAGGGCGGCGGGCGGCGGCCGCAGCAGCCAGGAGCCGCCGGGCGGCGCGGTGGCGGGGGAGGCGGGGGTCGGGGAGGTGGGGGCGGAGGAGGGGTCGGAGGGGGAGGCGAGGGCTGGGGGCGGAGGGGCGGGCAGCGGCTGCAGCGGCGGCTGCAGGGGCTTGGTGAGGGCGGCCAGGGCGGCGAGCAGCTTGGCCAGGTGGCCGCCCCGGCACACCGCCTCGCAGAGCTGCGGCTGGGGCTGG
>BDDC01001563.1:0-17232 GCA_001662425.1 Chlamydomonas sphaeroides
GAGCCAACCCCGTGTCAACCAACTAAAACACAGCACACCTATCATACAACGTATGTCCAGAAAAGGCAAAAAGCATTTGGTCTCAGCAACTGCCCTTGGCCCTCGCCAGGCCGTCAGGCCGGGACGAAGGCTGAGGGCGCACCGGCCTCCCAAGCGCACTCCACGCGTCAAGCGTCCAGCGTCAGGCGCCAGCTCCATGACAAGCCTATGTGCCAGGCACCTGGCCTCCAAAGCTCAGCTCGAAGCAAGGGATAGCGCGTTCGCCGTTATGTACCAACTCGCGCGCCTGGCAACAAACAGTGACAACGGCGATATAGTATGTGTGCCTGTTGTCCTAGCAAAGCCAGACACGGCAGTGTCACTACAGGTCATGCCGCACGGTCAGGCGCACGAACCCGTCCCGACCCCGACAACGTCACCACAACTTCCCGCGACCGGGCGCGACAACGCGTCCTGACGCCCTGCGCGTGTGCATCCCCTATAGCTCTACATCGGCGTCTCGCTTGGGTTGCGTGGTGTGGGTTCACCGTGACAAGTCACGTCCGGGCAGTGTGACGCGTGTCGCCCTTCTCGCTGGTCCTTGTTCAGGTTCCGATTGCCGCCATCCTGTTGGCCGTGGGGCTGCTTGCCGCGGTCGCGACCGGCCCGGCTGCTAAGAACCTGTTCATCCTCCTCAAACGCGGGTGCTAAAGGTAGCCAACTGTGCCGCAGGCCCGGAAGTGTCTTCTGGCCGTCGGCTGGTGTGGCGTCACCATCCAGCTATTTGGCAATCTTGACACGGCAGTCCTTGGGGTGGCGCCTTGGTTTGCGATGTGCAGAATGATTACGCAGTTTATGGAGCTGGCGCTGGAGGCCCTGCGTGACATGTGGCAGCAGCGGCAGGCAGCTTAGGCAGGCGGGATCCCGCGGGACGCGAAGGTCTGGTGTGTGGGTGTGTGTGTTCCAGTGTTAGGTAGAACGGAACGCTACACGCGGCACGTGTGTGTGTGTGTGTGTGTGTGTCGGTGGAGGCAGCAGCGGAGGAAGCAGCGGTGGTGCTGGTGAAGTGGCCAGTGGAGGCACTGCAAGTAGAGGAAAGTGGGAGGGAGGCGCTAGGCGGCATTCATCGGCTGTCGTGCGGAGGTTAATTTGATGGAGGAAGTTGCAAGGGATGTGGCTTGGGTCCGCAGGGTACACTGAGGGGTCAGATGGTATGGACAGAAGTCAGCAGGCCTCTGCACAGGCCTCTGCTCAGACCGCTGCAAGCGACGGGCCCTGTTGCACAACGCTTGCACCATCTGGTTTCGTAATGTCGCCGTGATGGATACCTGCTTTGGTTGCGGTCGCGCATAGTTGCTCGATACCATCATGCACCCATGCTATCTTGGTTTGGCGCAGTTGCCCAGCCGCGGATGCTCACAAGCCCTCTTCGTCCAGGCGCAGTCAGCTCGAAGTCCCTTAATGTCAGAGCCTCGTGCTCAGAGGCAAGGGGCTGGGCGGGCCAGCCTGACGCTAGCGGGGCCCCACCGGTATGATGTTCTCCTCCTGTCACCGGCCAGCTGGGCGGTCCCTTCCCCGCGCAGCCCCCATGTGAGATCGCCCCCTTGCTGTTGTGAAATCATGCCCAGTGGTCGGATGTTCTGCTGCCCGTTGGCAGGGCGCCCCGCCAGGTTGCTTGGCACCCTGCTATTAGTGACTGTGCACGACGACGCAGGTAGGTGGGAGAGGTTAGGTAGGAGACGATGCCTTCCCGCCGCAGCCCCCGACCCTGCCTGCCTCCCTCCCACGCGCCCCTCTCTGGTTCGCAGGCTGTCGGCGGCGGCCAGGACCGATTCATGGACTGGGCCCCTGACGGTGGCTTGCTGCAGCCCGGAGGTGGAGGCGGAGCGGACCCGGCCGCCGCCAGCGCGCCAGGTGCGGCGCCGGGGCGGGAGTGCTTGGCTGCGGGGCGGAGGCGCCCGCTGCTGGGGCAGGGCCCCGGGGCACGGGGCGCGGGGGGAGGGAGGCCGATGGTGCTGTCTTGTGGATGGCGTCAGTCTTGGGGCCGGCTGCGGCGGATAGGACAGCGGGGGCCAGGGCTGCGGCTAGCTTCCGGCCTGAACGTTTCCTCCTGCGTTCCCGCCCCCCTCGCAGTCCCTCCACTTTCCGGTACCCTGGCCTCTGCCTGGGCAAGCATGCCTTCAACACCAGAAGTGGCACACATGGCACCATCAAGGAGCTCTCACACGACGGCTCGTCCGTCCGCTCCCTCCCCAAGTCTCACGCCCGCTGCGGCGTGGAGGTGCGCGCGCCACAAGCTTGGGCAGGTGGCTCAGCAGCGGCGGCCATGCAGCGCATGTGCGGTGGGCAGCAGTACGAGCGACAGCCCGGCCGCCAGTTGCTGGAGAGCTGCGAGCTACGGTGCTGCTGCAGTGGGGCAGCCCCCAAGGGGCAGGGGCTGGGGGCGCGCGCGAGCGTCAAGTGCAGCTGTTCCTACCGCTTGACGGTGACGCTGTCGTGGCGGGACCCGATGACGGTGGAGGTGCGGGAGACGGCGCCGCACGTCAAGCACGGCGGCCTGCACCTGCGCCTGGTGCCTGAGATCGTGCGCTTGATAGATGAGCTGACGTCGAGGTGAGGCTCCTGGTTTCGTCGTGGGGCCTGTGCTGCTGGCGCATGCAACCTGGCCCGCACCGCGAAGTGCTGAGCGCGTGCTGCACATGCCAAGCTCCCCTGCCCCTGCCCTTGCTCTTTTTGCCCACAGCCACGGCCACCAACCCGCCGAGGTGCTGCGGCTTGTGGCGGCCAAGGCGCGTGACCTCGTCTTCGCCGCGCGCGCGGCAGCTGCCGCAGCGTCGGCTGCTGCTGGTCAGCCAGAGGAGCCCGACGGGGCTGAGGAGCGTAGCGGGTGGACTGCCTGGCAGCCTCTGCAGCCGGAGCCAGCAGCGGCTGCGCCAGCTGCTGCTGCGGCGGCGCAGCCACCCGGACCTGCCAGCTGGCCCCACGGCGCCATGCCGTACGGCGTGGCGCCACCCGCACTGACCCGGCCTCTCGCGGCGGCGGCACACCCGCCCTCAGCCCCGCCGCCCGGCCTCTTGGCTGCCGCGGCTGCTCTCAACAGCGGCGCCGCTGGTGCGGACCCGAGCCTGGTCGCCGGGCTCCTCGCGCGCCGCCACTCGGCAGTCGCTGCTGGACAGGACGCCCCTGACCTCAGATAGGCGCAAGCCGACTGACCGCCGCACGCGGCCCCGGGTGGACGCGTGCACACGCTGCGGCGAGCTGGCAAGCGGCGGCGGTCGGGTGGCGAAGGCCAGGCCTCCTAGGAGGACAGCGGCTAGGAGGACAGCTACACGCTTGAGCCTGCTGCCGCTATGCGCAGGCCGCGCAAGAAGCAGGGCATCTACGCGAGCCAGGCGGGCGCGGGGGGGAGAGCAGAGATTGAGGCTGTGGGCCCAACGGTCCGGGCAGACGGGCCTTCGGCGTGTTGGGTCCTGGCGCGGCCAGCTAGAGTGCCGGGGTGCCCTGGCGGCGCGCCGACGGGGACAGAGGCGCCGGCGTGAGTGCCGGGCAGACAGGCTCGTTGCGTGCGGTGGGACTTTGGGAACTGGAGCCGTGCATGACGCAGGGGGCTGTGAGGCGCAGGCGAGGGCGGCGCACTACGGCACAAAGCCGGCTGAGGGCGTGCGGTTGCGGCAAGCGGCTGGCCAGGGCGCCGGCAGACGGGCTCGTTGCGTGCGGCGGGGCTTGGGGACTGGAGCCGTGCATGGCGCAGGGGGCTGAGAGGCGACATGCTCTTGGGCTCAACGCGCTGGCCGCAGCTGGAGGGGCCTTGGACTGGTGTCACCGCCCTGGCTATGCCCGATTGTTAGCGTCTGGGGACTTACTGCCCAGCATTGCCGCACTCCGCAGAGCGACCCACCGCCCCAAGGAGGGCACCGGACGATGCTTCTGCGACCCGCTTTTGCGCGCTCGGCTCCCCGCTGTCTGCAGTCGATTCTCATGCTAGCGACCCCTGCTGCGGCTTGGCGCTGCCCGCCCGCCCGCCCGCAGGTCCCTTCCCCCGTCCGTACCGCGCCGTGCCAACTTGCCAAGCAGCCCAGCCCAGCCGCCCACGCCGTTACCCTGGAACCAAGGCGCCGGGCCGTCCGGAATTGGCGCTGGGCCGTCCGGCAGCGGCGCCGGGCCCTCCGATTCCAACCCAAGCCGCTCCCGCCCGTCACCGCACCCCTCGCATGTGTTCCTGGTGGACGAGGAGCAGGAGAAGGAGGTGCTCAGCGTCTTCGACTCTGACGAGAACGAAGTGCTGTGAGAGGCTGCGTGGTATGGCAGTTAGGGGGGCAGGTAAGGCAGGACGCCGCATGGGATGTGTGCTGCGTGGGATGGGGCTGATGCGTGTCCTCAGGAACATTTGGCATCGCTCAGTTGCTTGTTAGTGTTACAAAGGAGCTGCGTGGCGATGGGGTTGCGTCCCGCGTGGACTAGCGCCGCCCAGATAAGCGCGGTGTTGACAAACACCAGCATGTGCTTGAACACGGAGTTGCTGGGTGTTGCTGGGTTTCTTAAACGCAGCTGAGCAGCAGGGCGCACGCCGGTGCACCAGAGCTGGCGCTGCGGCTGGGAGAGGCCCCGCCCAGAGCTGCCGCGTGACAGGGGCCGCAGCGTGGGTTGCTGCCGCCGGCCATGCCATGCGCGGGCGCAGCGACCCTAGCGGCAGCTGCCCGCGCCACAACCAGACTGGCCTGTCCGCCGCGGCCGGCCGAACAGCTGACGCAACAGGACGGCGCCCCCGGCCTGCCTCCGCTCGCGCCTTGGGCACCTGCCCTGCCCAGCAGCCCTTGCGCCCGTGCGCCGCACCTGGCACGCAGCGGCGCCCAGCCGAGCTCCGCCACCTCTGCAGCACGCCGCCCTGGGGGGGGGGGCCAGTACCTGAGCACGTCCGAATCGCCTCCTCCTTTGACATGGACATTGGGTAAGGCGCGCGGTTGGGGAGACACGCCCAGGGGCTGTGGCCGGCAGGCACCTATTGGCCGCGCCAGGGCCGCTGCCGTCGGCACCCCCGCGACAACAGGCCGGCCCGCTGAGCACCTCCAAGCTGCTGGGCAAGGTGTAGCTGTGCGCAGGGTGGGCCGCTGCGGCCCTGCGGACTGGCAGGCTGCTGATGGCTCTCGCGATAGTTCAAGCGGAGAATATTGCGCTCGGCGGCCTCCGACTGCTCGTCTGCAAGCCCTAAGCCTATTGTGGTACTTTGAGAAGCAGTAGCAGGGCTTGGGCACTTGCTTGGCGTGTGCGGGGTAGCCTGTCCTCGCGCTTCACCAGGCGGTGCGTGGGCAGCTGCGCTAGTCCGGTGAGTATGCAGTTTCTGCGTAGGACGAGCGGCCGTGCAGCGAACGCATATGGGGTTCTGTACGGCTTGGAACGGCCACCCATGGGCAGGCTTGCCTTGGGGCACGCCAAACACCGCTACACCTCGCCCACATACAGCAGATCACCACAGGAAACGCAAGAAAAGAGCAAACTACCAACATCATTTGTGCGACTGTCAGCATCCTCCTCGCGCACCTTCCACAGATGTTGCCTTCGCACGCGCACATTTAAATTCAAGACGCTTCTTGAAGTATACTTGCTCGCACAGGGCGTCTGTTCGCACTCGCGGCGCTGCAGCTTCTCGAGGTTCGCGACATGAGCCAGGCTGGGGGCTTGTTCACGGGCCTGCAGCGACCATTCTCGGCTCGAAGGAAGAAAACAGAGGATCTGGGTCCAGCGGACGGCGGACACGCTGCAGGTGGAAACGGAGGAGCCGATGAAGCGGTCAGCGACGCGACACGGCTCCGCGTGGAAGCAGCCAAGCAGTACATTGAAAATATGTACAAGTCGCATCACCAGGCCATTGCCGAGCGCTATGCGAGGTGGGCTGTCACGGTGTTGCAAACCGTGCTGGCCCGAGCCACAGTGCCAGAGCGCCCGGCGTTGGGCCAACGGTGAAGGCTGGAATGGAAGAGGCCTGCTGGGGAGAGGGGGGGCCGGCCGCTCTGAGTCTGGGCTTTGCCTGTGCCAGAAGCTGGGCCGCGGGACCTGAGCCCGTGCCAGTCCTTGCTTCCTGTGTTCCCCGCCATGCCCTGATCGTTCTGTGCGTGTGCACTTGTCCTGCATGATTGCAACTAGCGCATCGCAGCACACCCCCACTTACGCGCTCCCGCTGTCTCCATCGCCCCAGGCGCAACGCGGTAGAGAAGGAGCTGCAGCGCGAGGGACTTTCCGACGAGCACAAGCGCCAGGTCATATCCGAGCTGGAGAAGCGCGAGAGCGATTTCACGCGGTTGCAGCGGCAGCGCATGAGCGCGGACGACTTTGAGCCGCTCAGCATCATCGGGCGCGGCGCTTTTGGCGAGGTGGGCGGCGGACCTCCATGACAGGGTCTTCTGTCCTTGCCGTCAGGGCTGGGTCCTGCTAGGGGTCCCAGCTCTCCGCCGTTCTCACTGTTGGCTCTGGGCTCACACCTACTACGGCGGGCCTGTGGGGCGGGAGCCAGGCTTGGGCAGGTGCTCCAGCCAGCGGCGTCGGCAAGATGTCGGCTCTGCGAGCACCCCCGGGCGGCCGGGATCGTCCAGTCAGCATGACGCCGCTCTCGCCCCTGACGCTCCCCGCCCCGCTGCTCCCAGGTCCGCATCGTGCGGGAAAAGACCTCTGGAAAGATCTTGGCCATGAAGAAGCTGCGCAAAAGCGAGATGCTCAAGCGGGGCCAGGTGCGGAACCCGTAGCAGCAGCACCAGCTGATGCATGCAGGGCGCCGGGGAGCAAGGTAACAACGTCATGCGCACGTTAGACCGGGTGACTGCCGGCCCGCCTCCGGGATGCATAGTCGCCCCAGCGCCCCTTACGAGCCCTGGGCGCTGCACCGCCGCCTCTGCGGCCCCAGGTGGAGCACGTTAAGGCGGAGCGTGACGTGCTGGCGGAAGTGCAGAACCCCTACATCGTCAAGCTATACTACTCCTTCCAGGTGGGTGGGCGGGCAGCTGGGCGCCCACATGCGACTGCCGTAGTGCCCTACAGGCTTGCGCTGCCGGCCCGCAGGCTCCCCCCCTTGGCCGGCCTTCGCAGCCCGCCTGGATGCCCGGACCGCGACCCGTTTCGCCTTTCCTCCCCACCAGGACGAGGAGCACCTGTACCTGGTCATGGAGTACCTGCCGGGAGGCGACACCATGGTGCGGCAGGAGTGCAGGGAGCAAGGAGGCCTCCTCGGCTAATGCCAAGCAGCATGTGGTGGCTGCGCGCCTGGGCAGGGGTGCCTGGCCTTTGCTTGGTGTGCGGGTGAAGCGGCCCTGCTCGCGCTGTGAAGTCCCAGCGGGAACTCCTCGAGGAGCCGCGCCTCGGGGACCGCAGCTGACGCTGTCGCCCCCGGCCTGCAGACACTGCTGATGCGCAAGGACATCCTGAGCGAGGAGGAGACGCGCTTTTACATTGCCGAGACCATCCTGGCCATCGAGTCCATACACAAGGCCGGGTACATCCACAGGTGGGCCGAGGGCACAACGGCGGCACCGGCAGCGGCGGCAGCCGGCGGCTGGGGGCAGGGGCACCGCTGCCACGTGCCTCCGTTGTATGTCATGCGGCGTCATCCGGGAGCGAGCGGCCTGTGGTGCGTGGCTGACGTTCGCTGTCCCATGGCACGGCCCGCCCCCTGGCCCCCAGGGACATCAAGCCCGACAACCTGCTGCTGACGCGCGACGGCCACGTGAAGCTGTCGGACTTCGGGTTATGCAAGCCCGTGGACGTGCAGGTGGGGGTGCCGTGGTGCCACAACAAACCATGATTATTATCCACTGCAGGCGTTTGGAGCAGTAGCAGGAGCGTACAGACAGTTGCCATGGATCTGACCCGCCCGGCGACTCCTGCCTGCAGGCGCTCCCGACGCTGGCCGAGGGCGATGAGTACACGGACGCAGGGTGCGTTCGTGGGCCTGGGGCGGTGCCAGAGGAGGTGGGACCGGTGCGAGCAGATGCGAGCACCGGCAGGCAAAAGAAAGCGAAAGTACGCGAAGGCAGCACGGTATCCGGCGCTCACGCGCCAAGAGGCAGGCGCTGGACCAGGCTGCAGGCGGCACCGTCGTTTGCCAGCGCAGGGCCTGGGGCGGTGCGCCTGTCTAATGTGCTGTGCCTCCTGTGCTCCGCATGACGCAGCATGACGCCCTCGGCTTCGGCGCGGCCGCAAGCCGAGCAGTTGGCGCACTGGCAGAAGAACCGGCGACAGCTGGTGCGGGGGGCCAGCGATTGGGTAGTCGGGCCTGTAAGCTGCGAAGCAGGGCCGGGCACGCAGCTCGACGCCTCATGCCGTCCTCACACCCCCTGCCCAGTGCCTGCCATCCCCGACGGACCGGAGCCGCTGGCCCAGTGACACACGCGGTGGTCCATAGACGTGCGCATCCTCCACGTGCGCCCCTCTCACCGCCCCGCCCTGCAGGCCTACTCCACGGTGGGCACGCCCGACTACATCGCGCCCGAGGTGCTACTCAAAAAAGGCTACGGCATGGAGTGCGACTGGTGGTCGCTGGGCGCCATCATGTTTGAGATGCTCGTGGGCTACCCGCCCTTCTACAGGTGCGACGAGGCAGCGCTGCAGCGTGTTCTCCCTGGTAGCGCACGTCACGTCCCGACGGGTTGGCTGACAGGAGGAGGGGGTTTGTGGCCCCGGCCGCCTTGCCCTACATGTCCCCCCCTCCCCGCTCCCTCCCCGCCTTGCGCCGCGCAGCGACGATCCGCTGACCACGTGCCGCAAGATCGTCAACTGGCATATGTTCCTGCGCTTCCCGGAAGAGGCGCGCCTGTCGCCCGCCGCGCGCGACCTCATCTGCAGGCTCATGTGCGACCTGGACGATCGAGTGGGCACGCGAGGGGGCGTGGAGGAGATCAAGGTGGGGCCCGGGGAGGCAGGGCCTCGGCAGCGCTTGGCGTCGAGCATCGCCCCATTCCAGCGACGCCCGCATGGCCACGAGGGCCCGTGGCGGTGGAGCCACCCCTTCTTCGCTGGCTTGAACTGCTCTCGCGCCTGCGCCCCCCGCCCTCAGTGCTTGTGCATCAAATACCCAGCACTGATCGCACCGCCTGCCTGCCGCCGCCTGCGTCTTGCCGTCGCTGCCCCTCTGCAGAGCCACCCCTTTTTCGCTGGCGTGGACTGGGCGCACCTGCACCTCGCGCCCGCGCCCTTCGTGCCGCGCGTGGAGCACGACCTGGACACCCAGAACTTTGAGGCCTTTGACGAGGACATGGCGCACGGCGCGGCGGGCGCGCAGAACGTTGGCGACCGGCGAGGCAACAAATGGCTCGCCAAGGCGGACCCCAACTTCATCGGGTATACCTACAAGAACTGGGACGCGGTAGCGCCAGGAGACGCGGGTGCGGCCGGGCGGGGACGGAGGGGCTGGCCGGGAGCTGTGCGGCGGGTGGGGGCGGGGGCATGCGGCTGTTTGCGGATTGCAGCGCCGTAGTTCTGCGCAGCCGTCCATACGGACGCGGCCCACGCCGTGTGTTCCGCAGGCCTGGGCGCGCTCAACGTCAAGCGCAAGTCGGCCAATCGGCCCAGCCTGGCGCAGGTGCGTGCCGAGGCCGTTGCTGCTGTGCCAGCCTGCACGTCACTGGTGGGCTTCAAGCGTGTTCGGAACACGCAAGAACTGTTCTGCTGCCTGCCCAGCGCAAGCAGGTTCGACCTGTCCGCAACAAGCGCGCCCCTCTGCTCCACTCCTTGTCCACCCCGACCGCACAGGTTCAGACCAACCTGCAGGCGCTGGGGTTGGACGGAGGGCACTCCACGGCTGGCGCCGCGCCTGCGCCTGTCGCCGCCACCCACGGCGCGGCGCACGCGCCGCCGCACGGCAGCGTGAACCCGCAGCAGTACGGGCAACCGTACACCCAGCCGGGGTACGGGCAGCCGCCGGCCGTGACGTACGGGCCTCACGGGCACACATGATACGTGCTGGGTTGCGCGGGAGGAATCACAGGTAAAGCAGATCGCGTATGGGCTGTCACTGGTAGGGCGCGGGGGCGGTGGACTGTCTAGGCTAGGCATAAGGTACTGATGTGTGGGGCTCGGCAGGAATGCAGTCCAGAGCGAGAGCGCGAAGGTGCTGGTAAGCTAGGCAGTTGAGGAGTGTGGCGGGGCGGAGGGTACAGGGCGGACCTCTAGGGTCATGCTTGCGCACCAGTGTGTCGCGTGCAAGCGGTTCGGCCGCCGCCACATGGCGCTTGCGGTGGACCCATCTCCCCAGCGCTGCGATGACCGCCTCGATGGGTTAGCTTGATATGCTCATATCATATGCATAAGAACGGCATGACGCCCGGGCATACGGATGTTGGCACTGCCATGCGTGCATGGCAGGGCCACAGGGCGGCTTTGGCTGGAGCAGCGAGCCCGAATCTGGGCCGCGGGTCGCAGTGCGTCATGGCTGCTGGCGACGTGCATTGCGCCTAACGCGTTTAAGGTGCTCATCGCGGCCGCATGGCTGTGATCCACTGTGTAGGCACAGGCGCTTTGCGTAGGGCCGCGGCAGTTGCGGTACGGTCCCTGCGCAGCTGGTGCGGCTAGGCCAGGGCCGAGGCTGAGGCTCGCTAGGGCCCCTGCTGCTGGCACGCCGCCGCGCGCAGGAGCTGTGCGGCGTGGCGCTGAGGGGCACGTGGTGAAGGAGTAGCTCGCGATGCAACAAGTCAGGCTTGTAGCATCAGACTGTAATGCTGCCCTTCGCCCCAAGGTTCTCCAGACTTGTCTTCGTTTGCCAGGCCTGTAGCTATCTCCAAACGCCGTACACCTGCCCGCCCACTAAGCCATGCGGCCCGCATGCGCCGTCCCTCTCTCATTGTGCCCGGCCAATGCATGCCGCGGCCTTGAATCTCGCAGCGTTCTCGCCGCCTCAAGCCCGTCGCGCCACCAGTGCGGCTGCCTACGGTATGCTACATAGGAACACAGTGCCCTGCCGCGAAAAAACGCATCACGCTAGTCTACAAGTCCAGCCCGCGGACCACCGCACTCAACGACTGCTGCCAGCAACACGCAAGCCCCCTGCCGCCATCCAATATCCGCCGCAATCCCACCTCGCGGCCGCATCGCAGCGACCTCATGTCACTCGCGTCCGCCGCTCCAGCCGCGTGAGGAACGCCTGCTCGATGGCGCTCCGCTGCGGCGGCGCCCACCGCCGCGCCGCCTGCCCGCCGCCCTCACCCTCCGCGCCCTCCTCCACCGCCGGCTCCTCACCACTGCCAGCCGCCGGCTCCTCGCCTGCAGCGCCGGACCCTCCAAGCGGCGCCGAGTACAGGGCCCCACCTGGCCTGTAGGCCGCAGGCACCGACGAGCTGCCCGCCTGCCCCTGCCCCGCCTGGTACGTCCGCCAGTGCCCTCCCGCAGGCACGTCAGCCGTAATGTCCGGCACCTGCCCCGCCACGCCCGGACTAAGCAGCGTCGCCAGCGTGCCGCCGCTCGTGACCGGCGGTTGGCCCGGGCCCGCAAACATCGCGGCACGCTCCCGCACCCGCGACGCCGCGCGCGCCGCGGCCGCGTCCGCGCTGGCGCTCGGCGCCGACACCGGCCGTGTGCGCCGCGACGCCACGCTGCCGGCAACCGACGCCGACGGCTCGGTGCCAGCCGCAGCGCCCGCTCCGTGCCCCATCGCCATCGTCGAGCGGCCCATGCTGGCATACGCCAGCAGCCCTCCGTCGGGCCGCGCGAACACCGACGAGGCGGCCATGCTGAGCGCGCGCGACGGGCCGGGGCCGGGCCCGGCGGCCGAGGCCGTGGCGGCCGCGGAGGCTCGCTCCTGGCGCAGGATGCGGCCCACCTCGGCGTGCGCCTGCGGCGGCCGCTCGCCTCGCGGCACGCCCATGAGGCTCTTGACCAAGTCGTCGCGGCGCTGCAGCTCGCCCTCCAGCACGCGCTTCTGCGCCTGCAGCTTCTTGAGCTGCTGCAGCAGCTGCACCTCGGCCTCCTGGCTGCGGGCCGCTGTGCCCTGCACGCTGCGCATCTGCGGGTGGGCGCAGGGGCGGGGACAGGGCGGGGCGCAGGGGCGGAGGACGTTGAGCGCACCAGAGCAGGGCAGGCGTGGGTGGGCCGGGGCGGGGCGGGACATTCATTTCGGGGTGTCAAGGCAGACCAACGGTCGGTGGACAAGCCAGGCCGGTGGAGCATGCCGCTCCCTGCCGTGCGTGCCCCACCTTGTCCGCCATCTTGTCTGCCATGGTGGCCAGGCGCTCGAAGGTGGGCACTACCTTGCCCCGGATCTCCTCCTGGTGCTTGAAGTGCTTTGACCACACGTGGTTGGCCACCCGCTGGATGCTGCGGAGGGAGGGATGTACCGAGGGGGCAGCGGAGGGAAGGAGGGAGCAAAGTACCCGATGGGCTGGGGCGGGCGGTATGTCACGGCCCAGCGGCTGTGCGGCCAGGCACCGCGCACATGCAGCACACGCAGCACTGCGCCGTGCTCACTCTGTAAAGTGCTGGATGGCTAGCTTGCCGCTCTTGGCCACCACAAATTCCTCGATCATGTGCAGCATGGACAGGGGGTCCGACAGGTCGATGGGCGTGGGCGGCACCGTGGGGCCCTCCACACGCGGCAGCGGCGACCTCCGGCCTGCGGGCAGCGGTATGGTGCGGCTCACACACCTGTGTGCTGACACTCAGATGCAGTGCTACCAGTAACTCAGCAGGTAGCAATACCCCGCAAGCGACCCACCTACGGGGCTGCCCGGGCGCTGCTGCGGGCTGCCGGGACGGCCGCGACCGGCGGGGGCGACCGAGACGATGCCCGATGCGCCGCCAAAGGCCGCCGCGAACTGCGGGTCGTCCGACAGACGGCCCCACAGCTGCAGCACCGCGGTCTGCAGCGCCACCAGCTGCGCCTGGCGGGTGGTCAGGCGGTTGACCAGGCCCTGCGGAGGAGAGCGGCGTGGGAGCGGGGCAGGGCTCAGGGGTGCGGCTGACGGCCGGAACCCACGGCCCATCTAATGGCTCGGAACTTGCGGGCTGTCGAGAACGGTGACTGCGGAGAGCGCCCTGCGGCGCTGTCCCGCTGTCCCATTGGTTACCGCGCCAGCGGGACCCACCTCCATGGACTCCAGTTCCTGCCGTAGCTGCTCATTCTGCTCTTGCAGCCGGGAGCTGCCCTGCGGGCGCCGCAGCGAGCACACGAGGAGGAAGGTGTCAGGCCGCCCGCCCTCTGCACCGGTGCCTGAAGCTCCGTCCTTCTCGTTCCCCCACACCCAGCGCCGCCCGGCCCCCACCTGCAGGTGCTCCGTGGTCATCCGTGTGGCTACCGTCTCGCCCGCCTTCTGCGCCTCCGCCAGCCGCTGCTGCAGCTTGGTCACCTCCTCCTGGGCCTGAGAGGCCAAGCGGCACACGGACACACCAACCGGGGGGCCTCAGCCGGGTTCAGGGCCTGGACGGGCCTTCAGCCGGAGAACGCCGGCCCGGGCGCCGCTTCCATGCAAAAACCCAAGGCCCTGCGGCCCCGGCCAAGCAGCGCCACACCCCTCTCGTGCCGCTGCCCGCTCCCGCATATCAGTCGCAGCCGTCCCTCCCGCCTCCCCACCCTCAGCAGCTGGTCGAAGGTGCCCAGCTTGTCGTCCTCCAGAAACTCCAGCCGCGCAACCACCTCCTCGGGGTTGTTGAACGTGAAGCACTCGCCCAGCCGGTCGAACAGCGGCTCCAACTTGCTGTGCTGCGCCAGCCGCCGCTGCGCCTCCACCTGTGGCCAGCCGGGAGCGACGGGCAGCAGGCATGGGGCTTGTTAGCTCGGGCCCGGGCGGGCAAGGAGCGGCGGCGGCCGGTGAGCAAGGCCGTAGACAAGGCGGCGTGCGTGTGCAAGCCCCGCCGCAGGCGACCAGCAAGGCCCAGTCGCCCGCCCGTACGCAGCCGGTCCCTGCCCCGCCTCCGACAGCACCGCTGCGGGCAGCCACCTCGCGCCGCTTCCACCGGCATGCCCATGCAACCAGCCCAAGCTCGTATCCCCCATGCCACCCCGAGTGCCAGGCCCGGCACCGCACGGCGGCACGGCGCCCACCTCGCGCAGCCCCGACGAGTGCAGCCTAGCCCGCAGCATGTCCACCGCCTCCCGCAGCTGCGCCTCCGTGTCGCCCTGCACCTCTAGCACCGCCTGCGCCGCAGCCAGCTTCTCGCCCATGGCGTCCACCTCCTGCCGCAGTGCCAGGTAGTCGCCCTCGGGCAGCGCCACCGTGCCGGGGCCGATGGACACCGCCGTGCCGGCGCCGCCGCTGGCCACGCTCAGCGGCGCAGCGGGGCCCGACAGCAGCCCGGCGGCGCGGTGCACCATGCTGGTGTGGCGGGAGAGGCCGCCGGCGCCGGCGGCGCCGCCCGACATGGACACCTGGCGGGAAATGGCGTTGCCGGGGCCGGGCGCGGCGGAGCGAGGCCGCGTGCGGCCGGCGGCGGAGCCGCCACCGGCAGCGCTGGCGCTGGTGGCGCGCAACGGCATGGCGGACTGCGGCCGCAGGCGGCCGCCGCCGCCGGAGCGGGGACTCACTGCGGCGCCAGAAATGCTGCCGCCTCCGCCTCCGCCTCCGCCAGCTCGGCTGGCGATGAGCGCGTCTAGCATGGCCCGGGACTTGAAGGACGGCTGGCGGCCGAGGCCGCCACCGCCTGCGGCGCCTCCCCCGCCACCACCGGCCGCTTCTGCCTCGGCCTCGCCGTCTGCCTTGACAGCAGCATAGGCCGCCGACCGCCGCCGCTCGCGCACCGCGTACTGCATCTCACGGCTGAACGCACCGGTCTTGAGGGCGATGCTCTCACCCCCGGCACCTCGAGAGCCGCTGGGGCCGGGCCCCAACACAACTGGCGTGGTCCTCAGGGCAGCGCTGAGCTCCAGGCGGCGCTGCGCCTGTGCAGCGATGGCGGCACACTCGTGCTCCATGCGCTGCACGCGCTTGCTCTTGCGCGAGAGCTCCTCGGCGTTGGGCTCCGCGCTGAGCGGCCCCAGCGCGTCGGAAGCCCACTTGTTCCATAGCTGCAACGCCGCGGCCGCACGCTCGGCCTTGGTGCCGGAGGCGGCGGTCGCGCCGGGGGAGCTGGGGTCCGAGGCTTGAGGCTGCGGGTGGGGCGGGGCACGGGTGGGGTTGGAAGGACGCCGCGGACATTCGGAGCCAAGGGAATACTTCTAGCGGATACCAACACTGTAGCACGGCTGTATTCATGCGCAGCGACGCCGCGAAAGACACACCTCGGCACCCCGCGTGCCCGCTCGGCCCAGCACGCCAATACGTTCTTTCACGCTTGAAGTAGACATAACTCTGTTTTAACTTTAACCAAGCAACGCAACAAGAAGAACAATCATTTTGCGTGTACGCAAGGTCGCAACAGCAGCGTGCGCCTTAACTAGTCAATTGTACATCTGTTATATTGCGTGCATAAATAGTGGAGCGGTGGGCCATACCTAGTTGCCTCGAAGCGAGCGTAGTTCAGCGAGGTTGGTCATGCCGATGCCTGCGCAGCAGGCCTCCGTGCTATGCGCATAATTCATACATAAGTGCACTCTCTGATTCGCGATTGCTGGTCCGACAGCGTTGCTGCTGCACGAAGCAACCCCAAACTTCTGCGACTCAGCGGTGAGCGTTGCCGGGGCCAAACATCCAAGTTACTAGGTCAAGCAGTCCTCGCCTGATCCAGCGCTTCACGCTGCAACGAGGCCGGAGCCTCACATCAGCGCTCGGTGCAGGCGTCCGCACGGATGGGGTGTGGCGCCTCGAAGGCAAGGCGGCTCCCGCCTCGGGCCCATCATGATGGTGCATGGCATGTGCTGGCGCGCAAGCAGCGGGCGACCTTGGTGTGGGTTGCTCGCTGACATGCGTGCCCCGGCGTGCCGCTGCGCAGAGTTCGCCTGACGCGCCTGTGAAGGCGGCGGCTGAGATGGTGCAAAAAGTCGACGCAGCAGCAATTGCGGTTGTGGACGCCGTCGAGGTAGGCGAAGCTATTCGATGTGCATGCAGTTTTGCGGCAGTGTGTTCAGCTTTGCGCCTGGAGCCCCACGTACCTGCCGCGGGGTGGCCAGCTTCAGGCCATGGCGGCGCCGCAACAGTCCAGCGGGGGTGTGCAGCCCAACCGGCACGCGTGGCCCACCAGTCACCTCCGCTGACTCTCTCCGTCCACGCTACTTCCCTGCGCAGGACTTTGCGCTGCCTATTATCGCCGGCACCCTGCCTAGCGACACCCAGATCATCTTCGTCCTGGGCGGGCCGGGCAGTGGCAAGGGCACGCAGTGTGACAAGGTCAAGGCGGAGTTTGAGGTGGTGCACCTCAGCGCTGGCGACCTGCTGCGGGACGAGGTCAAGAGCGGCAGCGATGTGGGGCGCAAGTGCGAGCTGCTGATGAAGGAGGGCAAGCTGGTGCCGGTGGCCGTCACCCTATCGCTGCTGAAGCGCGCCATGATCAAAAGTGGCGGCAAGACATTCCTCATCGACGGCTTCCCGCGCGCCATGGACCAGGCCGCTGCCTTTGAGACCGCAATCATGCCCTGCAAGGCCGTCATGTTCTTCGACTGCCCCGAGGAGGAGATGGAGAAGCGCCTGCTGAAGCGCGGCGAGACCAGCGGCCGCAGCGACGACAACGCGGAGACAATCCGCAAGCGGTTCAAGACGTTCGTGGAGCAGTCCCTGCCGGTTCGCGTGCACTACGAGGGCCTGCACAAGTGCCACGTGATGAGCGCCGTGCCGACGCCGGACGAGGTTTACGTGGAGGTCAAGAAGCTGCTAGAGAGCCTAAACGTGGCGAAGCGGAGCGCGCCGGCGGCAGCCCCCGCGGCGTCGGCTAGCGAGGTGAGGCGCGAAGGCCACCGTCACGACTAGTGCTAGGGCTGAAGAATCAGGGACACTGGCGGCCATCTAGCCATGCGGTGCCGATCTCGCAACATGCCCGGCTCTAGCCAGCAGCATGAACGGCCAGCGTCAGTATGCCCTCGCTCGCCTGGTGCACTGCTGATTGGCAGAAAAAAAACGTCGAACCCATGTGTCCCCATGCTCCCGCCCCTCTACAGGACTTCGCGCTGCCGCCGGTGCCCGGCAGCCTGCCGGCCGACGCCAAGATCGTGTTTGTGCTGGGCGGGCCGGGCAGCGGCAAGGGCACGCAGTGCGATCAGATCAAGGAGGAGTACCAGTGCGTGCACCTCAGCGCCGGCGACCTGCTGCGCGCTGAGGTAAAGAGCGGCAGCGAGATTGGCCTGAAGTGCGAGGCGCTGATGAAGGAGGGCAAGCTGGTGCCGGTGGCCGTGACGCTCAACCTGCTGAAGAAGGC
>BDDC01001564.1:648-13487 GCA_001662425.1 Chlamydomonas sphaeroides
TGCGATAGCTCGGGGGTGGGCACATGTGCAAGTGCGCAGGCGTGCGCGTGTCTCTTCAACTGTTGGTAACAGAAGCTAACAAACACTCTCCACGCGTGTGCTCGTCTATGAGCTTAGCACCACGCCCCGCCCAGCCCTCCCTGGGTACAGCAGGTGATGGCATCTTTGGACATCCGCATCCCTGCGCGCCCGCGAGCGATGCCTCCTTCCTGGCATCGAATGAGGCCCCTGGGCCTGCTGTGCTGAAGGAGGCCCCTTGCCCCGCCACCACGCCCCGCCCCTGCAGTCCGCACGCCTGACGACCAGCGCCCATGCTGCAGAACCCAGTACCTGCCGCTCGGCTCGAGCCGCCGCACAGCACATGGCCCAACCCACCCGCTGCCAGGCAGGCGCCGCTGCGCCGCTGGCCCAGTAGCGCAGCACACATGCACACAGCGCACTCGCTCCGTCCGTCCGTCCATCCGTCCGTGAGACATTATGTATTGCACGGCCGAGCCAGGAAAGCTGCCTGCTTTGTACCATCCCGGATGGGGTCACCTTGTCACATCCTGCCTTGCTGCCCTCGGCCCACGGCCCTCGGCCCTCGGCCCTCGGCCCTCGGCCCACGGCATTCACGGCACACGCTCGGCCCCGGGAGAACTCCTTGCCCACATCTCCTCCTGCTCGTCCGCTCTGGGCCCAAGCTCGGGAGGCAGCCGCCCAGCCCGCCCACCCACACACCGGCGCGCCCTTGCCAGTTGCCAAACGCCCGCCACATCCTACATCATACCGCACACGTGACACGCTCAGAACTCCTCCTGCTCGTAGTCCGGCTTCTCCTCGCCCGCAGCCGCAGCCCCGGCCGCAGCCCCGCCCTTAGCCGCCCGCTTCCGCTTCGCAGGAGCCTTGCCGCTCGCCGCCTTGCTGCCGCCCGCCTTGGCCCCAGCCCTGCCGCGGCCGCCCGCCTTCTCCGGCCCTGCAGGCTGCGCGGCACCAGGGCTCCGCCCCAGCTCCGGCCCTGTCCCCGCGTCCCCCAGGGCAGCGGCGGCCCCAGCGCTCGGGCCAGGCCCCGCCTCCTCCTGCGCCTCACCTGGTTGCGCGACCTCTGTCGGCTCCTCGCCACCCGCCGCACCCTCGTCTGCCTCCTTGGCGCCCGCCTTCTCGGCCGCCCGCCGGTCCAGCTCCAAATCCAGTGCGATCTTGGTGTGCGCGCCCTCCACCACCAGGCCCGCGTTGGTGTGGCCGTACAGCGAGCGGGCTGAGATCTGCGCGCAAACGCCGCAGGGTGCACCGGCCAGAGCAGCAGCACAGGGTTGGGCCGGGCCACGACGCCACCAGGCCCCCAGGCCTCTAAGTCCCTAGGCCCCAGGCCGCAGCGGTGGTTTTCCCCGCGCAAGGCATCCAGCTTTGCAGCGTGGCCCGCGCGCGCCCCCGAGTGAGTGAAGCAGAGCAGAGCCGCCCGCGACAGCCCTGTCCGCACCTGGCTGCAGCCAAACACCAGCAGCCGGCGCAGCGCCGTGCAGCGGTCCAGCAGCATGCCCATGGCCCGGTCCGGCAGCTTCCTAAGAGTAGAGAGGCAGCGGGCGGGCAGAGTGGGTAGAGGGCGGCCACGCAGCAGCGTGCGTCGGGTGCTGGTGCGCGGCGTGGCGCGGACCGAGCCCCTCGTGTGTGCCGCATCTGAAGCCGCGGCGTGGCGCGGCACTACGGGCGGCGTTTGAGCGGAGGCGCGGGCGCCGGGGCGCAGGTGTGGCGGCGCCGCGAGGCCGGCCCGCACCCCTGCCGTGCACCCGGGTGGGGCCCACACGCAGCGGCAGGACGAAACCCCCAATCGGCCGGACCCAAGCGCCAGGTATGGCGCACACCAGCTAGCGCCCAGCCAGGCCCACGCCGGTGCGACACAGCGCCCCCGCGCATTTCCCCTCACATACAAACACCCACGTGCGCGCAGCACAGCCGCCTGCGCACCTGCAGAAGGACACGTCCAGCAGCTCCAGGCGCTCGCGGCAGGGGCCCGCTAGCGCCGCCGCCACGGCCGGCCCCACCTGCGCAGACGGGACGGGACCGCGCACGGCATGTCGCCAGGGACTCCGCAGGGGGCTGCAGGGCGCCGCCGCACGGCTTCTGCGGCCCGTGCGCTGCGCCCGTTTCCCCCGCAGCTGTCCCACCGCCCGCATCTGCTGCGTGTAGGTGCGAGCGCGCCTGCAATGCGCCTGCCTTCTGAAGCCTGCAGCCTGGGCCTCGCTGTATCACTGTGCCGCCCGCTGTGCCGCTCACTGTCCCTCCGCCCTCCATCTCACCCACTGTCCCGGCCCCCCTTCCGCCCCACCTGCACCGCGCCGCTGAGCACCAGCTGCGCCAGCGAGCTGCCCGCGGTGCGCAGCAGCGAGGCCAGCGCCTCGTCGCCAAAGCGCGTGCAGCGGCGTGCGGAGAAGACCTGCGCAACGGGGAGGCAGCGAGTGCTGGTAGGGTTTGAGCGGCGCGGGCCGCCAGCAGGCCGTGCGCAGCGCTCGCGCCTTCGCGCCTTCGCCCGTCCCGTCCCCGCTGCAGCTTTGCCCGGCCCGGACGCAGCGCAAGCGGAGCGCTGCCCCGTCATCAAAGCACCACGCTCGCTCGGCCTGCTATGGCCGCTCTTACCCGCAGGCCGGTGCACTGCGACGCCAGTGCCAGTAGCCCCGCGTCCCCCAGCCGCCCGCCCGCCTCGTCCAGGCGCAGCAGCGACAGCCGCGGCCCCGCGCCCGCGGCCAGCGCCGTGAGCGCCGCGTCGCTGAGCGCGGTGCAGGCCCGCAGGCTGAGCTCCGCCAGCTGCGGTAGCCGGGCGGCGGCGGTGGCCACCACGGCGTCGTCCACCTGTAGGGAACAGCAGGGGCGAGGGTTGCGCGTTGCGCGTGGAACAGGATCGGCCTGCAGCTGTGCAGTGGCTGCGGCGCGCTGGCACGCTGCAAGTGCGAGACGGCGGCCGGCGCGGAGCTCGCGCTCCGATCCCGTAACTCAGCCCGGGCCCTCCCGCGGCCTCCAGGTCCGACCCGTACCCCACCTCCAGCGCCCCGCCCAGCGCCAGCGCCGGTGCACGCAGGCCCGAGAGGCCGATCCAGCAACCACAGGTCGTCGCCCCCGGTGGTTGCCCTCGGCCTCTGCTTCGCCCTTGCTGTGCCGAGCCCACCCACCCTATGCTGTGCCGGTCCGGGGCCCCCGCACCCACCTCAGGCACGCGGTCCAGCTCCAGGCTGCGCAGGCGGGGCAGCCGCGGCAGCGCCGCCACCAGCGCCTCGGAGCTCAGCCCGCGGCAGTCGCACAGGTTAAGGCGCCTGCAGGGGTGGTGAGGGCCGTGGGGCAAGGGTGATGGGGCCAACGGGCAGGGGCGAGTGCCGATGGGGCCATAGGGCAGGGGCGAGCGGGCCGTGGGGCAGGTGCAATGGGGATATTGCATAGCTGCTGGCGGAGTGAGGCTCTGGGTCCGCAGCGCAGGGCAGCGAGTGGGGCGGCACTGTGTTTGGAAAGGCACGGGCCAACGGCAACAGCAGCACGGCCGCAGCGATACGGCCGCGCGGGGTTGCTGCTGCCTTCCCCCCTCACGCGAGCTGCGGGCTGGCGGCAGGAGGTGGCGCCCGGGTTCGCAGGGCACTGCGACGCAGCGAGCCGGGCGGCGGTGGACGGAAAGGCACGGTCGCAAGGACACAAGCACCCCCCTTACGTGAGCTGCGGGCTGAGATCGGGCAGCCGCAGCAGCAACGCGCCCGTGAGGCGCGAGGCCTGCGGCAGCGCCAGCCGCGACAGCGAGGGCGCCGCGGCCAGGACCTGCGGGCGGCGGCAGCACGATGCGGGTCTGCCTCGATCACGACCCCCCCCCTCGCACGCATCCGTATGCGGTCCCGCGACGCTGCCACATGCGCCTACCACCCCAGTGCACCCTTCGCATGCTATCGCCCCTGAACGCGCACACGGCCTGCCCTGCTCCCCTGCTGCCCCCGAGGCAACTTGCGCCATGCCCCCTTCACGCCCCGCCGCCCACCTTTCCCAGCCCAGCCTCCGTCAGCCGGTACGCGCCCTCCAGGGTCAGGCACTCGAGCTCGGGCAGCGCCGGGCTGCTGCCGGACGCGCCGCCGCCGCCCGCCGCAAGCACTGCCGCCGCCTCGTCTCCGAAGCCGCGGCCGCAGAAGCCCAGCTCCAGCCGCTGCAGCCTGTCGCGTGGCATGTCGGAGTAAGCTGGATCATGCCGCATCGCATCCGAGCAGGAACATGGGCATGGGGCCCACACGGCGAACCAGAAAAAACGGTGGGGCGAGGGCTATCTGACCCCCTTGCCAACCACATCGCCGCCGTGTCTTCCTCGTCCCCCTCCCCCAACCCCGCCACCCACCCACCTCGGCCCCGCCACCGCGCCCACCATCTCCCCCATGGCCGCCGCGTCCAGCTGCGTGCAGTCCGGCAGCGCCAGCTCCGAGGGCGGAGGCGAGCCGCCCCAGAACAGCCGCGCGGCCTGGGGCGGGCGGCACCAGGGCTTTAGGCGGGGCTGCGCCCGAGGCGACCGGGGCACATGCAGGCGGTGTGCAAGAGGGCAAGGGCGTGCGGTGGCCGTGTCGCCGCCAAGCCGCCAAGGGGGCGCGGCCACAGGCGCAGGAGGGTGCAGGGCGGCCCTCGATTGTCCCCGAGTGGTGAGGGCCGTCCGGCGCCTGGCACGTGGGGGCCAACAAAGGCGCCAAAGGCTGCCGGGCGGGGGCTGCAGCTGCCGGCTCGCACGGCCGCACGGCAGCCGCCGCAGCGCCGTGGCACAAAGCGTGCGAGGCGCGGGGCTTGGGAACGCCGGGGTGGGTCCATGGCCGCAGGCGGAGGGAGTGCCTCGGCATGCGGGGATGCCCGGGTCCATCTGATGCTGGCGAGCCGCTGCCCGCGGAGCGCACCTCTGGGCTCATCTTGCGCCGCTCGCAGACCTTGGCCGATAGCCGGACCTGCGGCAAGAGGCGGGGTGGAGATGCAGATGAGGCAAGATCACCCCAGCCGCGCGCCTCGCCTTCAGACCTGCACACCGTGGCGGCATACACCAAGGCCCGGCGCCTAGCCCTTTAGCGTCACTGCGCAGCAGCGGATCTCCTTCACTGCGGCACCACCCTCCGGCGGCTCTCGCGGAGCCTTCGTGCCTCCCCTCCCGTCCCCTCGCCACTCCATGCCACCACCGCACGGCCAGACGCGCGCTGCCGCGGGCGACACCGCCGATAGCCAAGCCCCCGACGCAGCTGGCTCCGCGGCCCCAGCTCACCTTGATGACCTCGGGCACGCCCTCCAGGCTCTCCACGCAGTCGATGTACTGGGTGAGCACGCCCAGGCACAGCGCGAAGAGCGACGGCACGGGGTCCACCGGGTGCGGCCCCAGCCGGGGGTCGCGAGGGGGCTGCCAGGCCTCAGCCTCCGCCAGTGCTGCGGGGCGGATGGGCGCCAGGGGTGGGAACAGGTTGGGAGCAGGGCGCGGGCGAGGAGGGCTTTGGACGAGGGCCCGGGGCAGGGCTGCGCTGGCGGTGCGGGGAGGGGGGCTGGAGGGGGGAGGCAGGGTTCGTGGCGCCGGCTCATTGCAAGCAGCAGTGAGGGTTCGAGATGGGCGGGTGGGGAGGTCACGTGGGAGGGCGCGCTGCCCGAGCGCCTACCTTCAGCCTCGGCCGCCGCCGCCGCCTGCACGCGCGCCTGGCGGTCCGCCGCCGCCTGGCCCCGCGCCTCCGCCAGCTGCACGGCGGTGCTCCAGGGCCCCAGAGAGCGCGCCTGCGGCAGTCGGCGGCGGGGGCCACGGGGGCAGCAGTGACGCAAGCGCGGCCGCCCATCAGCGCTGCCACCGTCGGGCAGTACGCAGTCGGGTCACGTCCCAAGCCCCCAGGTCCCGGCCTTGGCCCCCCCCCCCCAGTCTTGTGCGCTTCGCAGTACCATTCGCGGTCAGGGACCATCCGTTGCCCTGCGCACGGCCGTGGTCAACCCACCTGGTCGCTGCCGACGTGGACGTTGCCGGCAGCCTCGCCATCGTCTTCGTCCTGAAAGTGCGCAAAGTGCGCCGCTCGCCGACGCGCTATGTCTGCCATGCCCTCTCGACGAGAAGCATCAGCACTAGCCCCTCGAGCAGCTGCTGCACCGGCATCATCGCGACCAGCGCCATCCTTGCGTGGCGCAGCGCTGCCATCAGCAAGCTCGTCCGCTTCTATTGGCTGCTCGTCGGGCGACTGTTCACGACCCCGCTTTGCACGCGCCATCGCGACGGTAAACTGCCGCAAGAGGCTTTCAACACCGGCAACCAGCTTAGCAACTGCAAGGGTATAAGCAACTTCGAATCCCGTAATCTAGAACCATAAAAGCGAGCCCCAGCGATATGGCGCCAAGTCTGTATTCGTTGCGTTGTTCATGGCGTATTGCAAGCGGCCGACACGACGTTACATATAAATGTAAGCTTGAACAGCGTGTAATAAGCCCCACGACGTTGCGCATGCGGCCCGTGCGGCGCCTGCGGCGCACGACGTACGACATCCCCACGCAGTTCCCCGACATCATTAACCTTTAACATTGCACAACCATTCTTCCTAGATCTTACCACCAACCAAAGAGCCCCAACTCATGGGGCAGGCATGTAACCAGCTGGGTCCGGGCAGATGCCCTAGCCGCCAGCCGCGCTTACCGCACGCGCGCACTTATGTTCCCCCTACTTCTGTCGGCCCGCAAGGTTATCGTCACATCAGACGCAAACGTCTTGAATCGCACAGCACAACACAGCACAACTTCACAGTAGAGTACAGAGGGGCACGCACAGGGGAGACCCCTGGGCACGCACAATCAGTACACAAGGAAAGTGTTGCATCGCGGTCGGTCCTCCTGATCACGGTTGCTCACGGTTGCCCACATGACTAGGACGCACACCGTGCACGCTACGCTCCTATGATCTAGCGCCCCCAAGGTGCACAGGGGCACGCGGATACGGGCTCGCCCGCCAAAGCTAGCGCTATGTTGGTATCCAGGTAGGTTTCTTCTCCGAGCAACAGTCGGCCCCCTTGCTTAGACATATCACCAACGCAGCTGGCAGTCCGAGGAGGGTAGACCCAGTGCCATACTCGATTGGATAAACCCACGATACAGAACATGCACAGCATACCCTTGGAGAAACGCGGACAGCAAATGTTGTGCCAAGTACGTATCAAGCGCGGTGTGGGGTTCTTACCAAGAGGTTGACCACGCAGAAAGGTTATGCGAGCGCAGGTCGAGACCGCGTGCCTGTCAGCGGGCCGACAGCGGGCCCCTGCCATCGCCGCTCTGTCTAGCTATGATGGTGCTAGTGCTGGCGCGCCTGCAGGCAGGAGTGGCGTTGCAAGGGTGCAGGGCCCATGCTCAGCACAGCAGCCCCTGGTGCCCATCCCGGCAGCACGCCGACCAGGCGCGGCAAGCCCACCTTATTATTGCCTTCCATTTGCTTGTCGCTTCATCGCCAGTTGCGCCCACTGTTCAGCAAGTGAGGGCGCGGCCGGGCGGGGCGCAACAGGTGTCGTTGCCAGCCTATGGGTCAGGAGTCTCAGGACCTGCCAATGGCACCCTCGTATGACGCCAAAGGTAGATCATCTATCTCCATAATGGCCACCCCACGAAGCGGCTAAGAAACTGTGGAATGCATACCAATAGCCCCTCACACCGCTTGCACGCTTACCCTCTGGCACCGTGCCGTCTTCGGGCTGCCCGGCTCCGCCTGCAGCGGCCTGGCCGTTGGCTCCACCGTTGGCACCCACGCTCGTCCCCAACGCCCGTGCCACCAGTTTCTCCACATCCAGCTCCAGGGGCAGCTGCGACATGAGCTCGGCGATGTGGCGGCGCTGAGGGAAGGGGCAGGAGGCAGACCGTGGCAGGGGATGCGTGGGGCTGTCATCGCGGTGGCTGGGGCAGTCAGCTATGTAAGCGCCCTGCTCCTGCTCCCCTACCTCTGCTGCCCTGCCCTGTTAGCTCACCTCCTTGGTGATCCTCTTGATGAGCGGGTGAAGCAGCAGGAACACGAAGCCCGCGAAGATCACCCAGAAGAAGATGAACAACAGGATGTGCAGCAGCAGGATGCGGTCAAAGAGCGACACAAGTGTCTCGAAGTGGGCGTTGGAGAGCTCTAGGATGCCGTCGATGAGATCGTGAGTCCCCACGGCATAGATCTTATCGAAGTCGTCTGCGAGCGGCCACACGGCAAGCAGGCACAGTCTACTGGCGCACTCGATCGCGCACGCACACATCGGGATGAGGGGCGTGCGTGGCTCGGTTTGGTCTGAACCGCGGTTGCGGCAGCTTCCGTCCCATTCCTTTCGCGCACCGTTCTGCAGGCCGACCAGCCCTGTGCTAGCGCTGCCGCTGATGGCCGACACGGACATCATGAAGGACTGCATCATGGAGTCTAGGCCAGTGTGGATGAGCTCGTGAAATCGGTAGTCGGGTCCGGGGCAGGGCCGCCGCTCCTGGGACGGAAAGGCGCGGGGCGGTCGTCAAGATGCAGGGAGGAGCGCCGACCGCTGGCGCATAAAATTAGCGGAGGGCTGCATACCGGCACCTTGTGTGCCCCTGAGAGTACGTGTCCGCAGCTTACCTCGGCCCTGTGGCAGTGGCCGGTGTCATAGAGCACCTCCGACAGCTTGGGGGATGCGTATGCAAGGCCTTCCCGTACCATGGGGAAGTGCTCGGTTCTGGGACCTGTCGGGCAGAGGCCAAGGGCAGCGCGCGGGCGCGGAGCAGCCAGCGCGCTTTGTAACACCGCCGTCTCCCACGTAGAGCCCACCCTTCAAGTATAGAGGCACCCCTGACCCCGCCGAGCGACACAGACGCAGACCCAGCCGAACACACCAAGCGCTCGCCACGCATCGTCGCCAAGCTGCAGAGTCATCCACGCGTCCTGCAGCATCCGCAGCGTTGTGCGCACTCGGGTGCGCTCGGCCGGCAGGTAAGTAGCGTCGAGCTCCTGGGCCAGCTCCTGCAGCCGGCGCAGCATAGCAAGCGACAGACGCAACTGTCACTTCCACCCTCCGCGTCTGCTTCTCATGGCGCCGTGTTACCAGCAAGCCCCGCCGGTTGCCTGCAGCCACCGACTGGCACGGGCGGCCTGAACTTGGGGCCAGAAGAGCCCGAAACCCGTGCACCTGGGAGAAGAAGATCTGCAGGCGCCAGGGTGTAGGAACGTGTGTGTGGGCAGCGCAAGGAGGGACATATTGGGGGCGGCAGGCGCTTGCGCTGCCCGGTCACGCGCGCAAGACAGACCACAGCGCAGCAAACGGCGCTGACAGCCGCATCCCCATCCCCCAGCAGCAGCAGCAGCAGGCAGGCCTGCAGGGCGCTGTGAGGCAGTGCCCGATCATGCGCGCACCGTGCGGTAGGTCCTGGCGGCGGCAAAGTTGACGACAGAATGGATGGCCACCACCTCTACCACGCCCTGCGATATAGGCGGGGATTGCGGATGCAATGCATCTGCATCTGCGAAACACGTTTGATAGACGTTCTACGCACAAGGCGCAACGTCTGACGTACCTCCATCTTCATTACAGCAGCCGTATACAGCGCTATGACCTGTCCAGCAGCAGAGCAGCGGAGGCGACCGGCAACAACTTCAGATGCGGAGCGTGGGCACTTTCTGTAAGACTTGCTCGATGGCATCCCAGTCTGCTGCCACATACAACGCCGGCCCCGGCTATCGCAGCGCAGCTGACCAGGCTGTCAGCATATGACCTGATACGCCCCGCCCGCCCGCCCTGTGACCGTTTGGCACCAGCCCACCCCAGCCGCCACACCGGCCGGACCGCACCAGGGCAGACCACAGCACAAAGGGCGCCAGCATGACCTTGGTTTCGTGGCTGTCGTAAAGCAGGTGGCGCTTGGTTTGGCGGCCGGTTGAAGATGATGAGCCGCCGACAGCGCGGTCCAGAGGGGACACGCTCGAACGCTCCCTGCAATCAACGACAATGGGCGGCGTGCCGTGGACACCGAGGCCCAGACGAGGTCGGGGCGGTGAGCACTCGCTCGACTGTTGAGAGAGCCTTGCGCTCATCGGCTTGCATGCTGTGCCCTAGCCAGCACCGGGAGAGTCACACACCTCTTGAACAGCCGTTGAACGCGCAGCGCAAAGCGGCCCCAGCGGCCCGTCGTCAGAAACTCCTCGACCGAGTCGCTGCGGGAGATCTGCCGGCTGCGGCTTACTTGCGGCTTGCCGCCGTCGGCGCCCTTGCTCCGAAAGCCGGCGCCGCCGCCTTCAGGCACGGCCGCGCCCTCCTCCACGTTGAGCGTGAGCTTTCGCTTCTGCTTGGGCGCGTCGGCCTCTTCCTCCTCCATCACGCCGCCACCGGCCTTGTTGTCCAGGTCGGCCAGGTCGTCTGCGTCGTCGTCCTCCTCCTCCTGCGCGCACATGTACGGACGCTGCGTTCAACTCAGCAAACTTGCGCAGCTTACACACCCCAGGACCGTCACGTCAGCGTCCTAGTTGTTGCAGGGCTGCGCGCCACATGCTGTGCAGGCAAACCGCAAGCCGCCACAAAAACGGCCCTATTAATGCCCAGTTGAGGCTGTGCAGCACTGTGGGCGATCACACGCCACACTTGCACCCGTGGGTTGCCCCGAGTCCCCGAACCGCACGCACGTCGACCAGCAGGTTGGTATTCTGGGACGCCAGTGCGCGGGTAAGGCCCTGCGCGGGGTTGGACAGAAGATTCGTGCGGCCAGCCAGCGCGTGGCAGCAGAATGGAGCCACATCCTGACCGCATGCGGCAATGCGACGAACCCAATGCATGCGCCGCCGCCGTACCACGGGAATGTAGAGGAAGGTGCCGTACAGCTTGTACCGTTGCGCCGCCACCGCCCGCAGCAGGTACGCCAGGTAGCTGCGGATGGGGTTGCATGGTCGTTGGCGTTAGCTGGACGAGCGAGTGCGAAGCAAACCCTGCACGCCTGCCACGGCGGCGGCAGCGAGCGCACCATGCCGCGAGGAACGAGATGACCGCGCCCTCCACCACCAGGAAGATGATCTGCAACACCTCAACGGCTTCGACGCTGTGCGTCGTGTCCTGTTGGGATAGGCAGCAGCAGGAGCCAAGCAAGGCGCAGGACTCGTTGGGCTCGGCGTTCAGGGCCAAATCATCAACGCCCTGGCGGCATCTATCTGCAAGCTGCGAGGGTAGGAGCAGTGCGTGCGCGTGCACAACAAGCATGTTCACCTCGAGGAGCGCGTCCATAATCTGTGTTGGGCAGGACGGCGCGCGGGGCATGGCGTCAGCGAGCGGCAATAGTCCCTGGTGTGCATCGTGGATGCCTTGGTGCGTGCGGTGCCTCGCACACTGACCGTCGCGCCGCAGCAATGCAGGAGCAGTGGCTGTCAGGCAAGGCCTCGAAGAAGCATAGCCCCAAGCACACACACACAAGGAGGAGTACGGCACGCACGCAGGCAGCAGCAGACACGCACCACACACCGCTGCCGCACACTGGCCACGCCTGGTGCGTGCGGTGCACACCTTGCGAGTGACGCTGAAGAGATCGGGGCCCGAGAGCAGCAGGAACATTGCGGCGCGCGTGTTGCCGATAAAGGTGCCGTCGCGCAGCCAGTCGCTGCCGTGCTGCTGGATGGTGACGGCGGCCAAATGGAACCGCGTGGCGAACTCCTGCGGTGCGCATTAGGGCACGGCAACGCGCGTTGGACGCGACTGCGGTCATAGGACAGCACGGGGGCTCGGCAACACACGCAGGTCGGCTCCCGCGCCCGGCACCCACAGCTGTTGCAGCCCTCACGCACCCAGACGGTCACGTTGGTGTACATGTCGAGCCCTGCGTCGTCCTTGCCGTCCCACACCGGGACGGGGCGGTAGTAGAAGAGCGTCCGCACGAACGAGGAGTCGGAGTGGTGGCCGTCCAGGATGCTGTTGATACGCTTCTTGACGATGTCAGCCGACTTGGCCACACGATCCAGCAAGAACTGCGGCGCGGCAGAGCAGAGACGACCGCCATATGAAGGGACTTCGAGCTGCTGGTGAGACATCAGGCAAGCTGTGTTGATAGCGCAAGGCACTACTTAGCAGGGCAGGACGCTGGTGCGCCGGGGCACCGGTAGCTTCGCATCGACGACCGGCTAGCAACCACCACCGGACCACGCAGCAGCCCCGTGCCGCAGCAGGCTGACGCAACAATGGTCATGCGTGAGATGGTAGGGCATGCGCTCCTAAACATGAAACAGAAATGGAGGTATAGCGGGCTTGACCCGCTGTACGTTATTTTAGGCAGGGCGACCGGGGGGCCAGAGCCCCGCCCCTACGCGCCCTGTCCCCCGGCTGCTCAATGAACCGGGGTGGCACGAAACCTGTCTATCTGGGGCGCGTGCGGTGGGTGCAACGTTGGGAGCAATCAACAGACAAACCGACGTCGTCCCCGCGCACCGGCGCGTCGTCTGCCACAAACAGTTTCGGGTCGGTCCGGTTGCGCGAGATCAGGTCCAGGGACCGCACATCCGTCATGATCTGCGTGCGTGAGGGGCGTGTCGCGGCGGACGTACAGAAGGTGGCGCACGCAGCGATGCTAACGAGGGACGCTCGCGAGGGCAGCGACGGAGGCGGCAGCATGGAGGCGGCTTGCCTGCTGCCTGTCCAGAGCATGAGGAGGGCCCCGTCGCCAGCCCGCCCCTTAAGCCTAGCTGCTGCTGAAGCCCACCTGGTGCATCATCTCCTGCGACTCGCCGCTGTGGCCCATGGCCAGCATGCTCTCACGCTTTTCGTTGACCGCCGTGACGGTCAGCATGAAGCACACCACGTGCGCTATCGCCAGCAACGCAATCACTAACAGCGCGTGCGTGCGGAAGCGCTGCTGCACCTGTGAGGCGGGGTATTCAAAGCAGCAGAGGTTTGCTG